>CM028379.1:4296715-4546715 GCA_013146195.2 Codonopsis lanceolata
ATTGAATTAAATAAAAGAACTTTCATGCCGTGATACAAGTCTTTAGGAAGTATTTTCTTATCATGCAATCGCTTGGTCTTATCTTTATATATTTTCATGTTTTCACAAGATTCTAACCTATGCTCTTCTAACTCATTTAACTGGAGCATTCGTTTCTCACCTACTAAGGTCATATCCATGTTAAGGGTTTTGATTGCCCAAAACGCTCTATGCTCTAACTCCACGGGTAAATGAAAAGCTTTTCCATAAACAATTCTGTAGGGACTTAACCCTAGCGGAGTCTAATAAGTTGTCCGATATGCCCATAAAGTATCATTCAATTTAAATGCCCAATCTTTCCTATTGGGTTGGACAGTCTTTTCCAACACACCTTTAATTTGCCTATTGCTCACTTCCACTTGACCAGATGTTTGTAAGTGATAAGGAGTAGACAACTTATGAACTACCTTATATCTTTTCAGATAAGCATTTACTAACTTGTTAGTGAAATGGGTCCCTTAATCACTTATTATCGCTCTTGGCATCCCATGTCTACTAAAAATATTTGCACACATAAATTTGATTACGGTCTTAGCATCATTATTTCATGTAGGGATTGCTTCGATTCATTTAGACACATAATTAACTCCTACCAAAATATATTCAAATCCTTGGGAGACAGGAAAGGGTCCCATAAAATCTATTCCCCAAACATCAAAAACTTCAACAACTAAAATACTAATTTGGGACATTTCGTTTCTCTTACTTATGCTTCCTGTCCTTTGGCATTTATCACAACTTTTTTGTAAATTGATGAGCATCCTTGAATAAAGATGGCCAATAGAGGCCGGACTGTAACACCTTCCTAGCAATCTTTTCACCACTAAAGTGACCTCCGCAAGCAAAGCCATGACAAAAGGACAACATACTTTGGTGTTCCTCTTCTGGAATACATCTCCTAATCACTAAATTAGGACCACGTTTAAATAGGTAAGGTTCATCCCAAAAATAATTTTTTATTTCAGAAAGAAATTTCTTTCGCTCGTGATATCCAAACTCAGAATTTACTACATCTGCCACTATAAAATTTACAAAATCAGCATACCATGGCTCACCAATTCTCACAGAATATAATTGCTCATCAGGAAAAACGTCTTTCACCGGAATATTATTATCAAACAAATTCTTTTCAAACAAAGGCCAAAGTTCTAATCTAGATAAATGATCAAGTACTACATTTTCACAGCCTTCCTTATCCTTGATTGCAATATCAAATTCTTGAAGTAAGAGCATCCACCTAATTAGTCTAGGTTTAGCATCCTTCTTAGTCAACAAATATTTCAAAGCAGCATGATCAGAATAAACAATCACTTTGGAACCTAACAGATACGACCTAAATTTTTCTAAGGAAAAAATCACTGCTAAAAACTCCTTTTCGGTTGTTGTATAATTTAACTGGGCATCATTAAGAGTTCTACTAGCATAATGGATTACATGCGGTTTCTTATCAATCTTTTGACCTAGGACAGCTCCTATGGCAAAGTCTGACGCAACGCACATAATTTCAAATGGTAATGACCAGTTAGGGCTAGACAAAATTGGAGCATTTGTTAATTTTTCCTTTAGCAAATTAAAAGCTTCTAAGCAATCCTTGTCGAAAATAAATTATGTATCTTTGGCAAGCAAAGTACACAAGGGCTTACAAATTTTTGAAAAATCTTGAATGAAACGCCTATAGAAACCAGCGTGCCCAAGAAAACTTCTAACACCTTTAACTGAAACGGGAGGGGGCAACTTAGAAATAACTTCTACTTTAGCCGGGTCAACCTCAATTCCTCTTTTTGACACTATGTTCCTAAAACAATTCCTTGGTTGACCATAAAATGACATTTTTCCCAACTAAGGGTTAAATTGGATTTGCAGCATTGCTTGAGAACTAAAGTCAAGTTATCTAGACATTTGTCAAACGAGTCCCCATAAACATAAAAGTCATCCATAAATACCTCAACACACTTTTCAATTAAATCAGAGAAGATGGCGATCATGCATCTCTGGAAAGTAGCTGGAGCATTACATAGACCAAAAGGCATCCTTCTATACGCAAAAGTACCAAAGGGGCATGTGAAGGTTGTCTTTTCTTGATCTTCTGGGGCTATTGGAATTTGATTATACCCAGAAAATCCGTCTAAAAAGTAATAGAATTCGTAACCAGCTAATCTTTCTAAGATTTGCTCTATGAATGGTAATGGAAAATGGTCTTTCTTAGTTGCTGCATTAAGTTTTCTTAAATCAATACACATCCTATATCCTATAACAGTCCTAGTTGGCACTAACTCATCCTTATCATTTTTTTACCACAGTGATTCCAAATTTCTTTGGGACTACCTGAACAGGACTCACCCACTTACTATCAGAGATGGGGTAAATGATACCCGCATCTAGAAGTTTAAGAACTTCCTTTCTTACTAGCATCCTCCATGTGAGGATTTAGACGCCTTTGATGTTCTCGAGAAGGTTTAGCACCCTCTTCGAGATGGATTCTATGCATACATTTGGTAGGACTTATTCCTTTTAAGTCAGCTAAGCTCCATCCTATAGCTTCTTTATGCTCTTGTAATACTTTTATTATCAGTTTGTCTTCTCGCTCTTTAGTCAACTTTGAAGAGATAATGATAGGCAATGTTTCATTTTTTTCCCAAGAAGACATATTTTAAACGGTCGGGTAAAGGCTTTAATTCTAAAACAGGAGATGATTCAATAGACGGAACTAATTTCTCATTAAAATTCCCTAAAGGCTCATGAACTATTTTTTCGGTTATTATTTCTTCTTTTTCCTCAAATTGTTTGGTTAATTCACTAGCTTCACTATTTTCATTATCACCTTGACCATTTAAGAATTCCTCTAATCTATCATTCTTCACTTCTTTAACTAAATCTTCAGCCACTATGTTTTCTACCTCATCAACATAAAAATAGTCACTCATATCATCAGGTTGCTTCAAGGCATTGAACACAGAGATTTCAATTGTTTCTCCCATAGCAGTCAGTGATAATTTCTCATTTTTAGCATTGATTACAGTATTGGCTGTAGCCATGAATGGTCTTCCAAGAAGAAGAAGAGGTGATTCTTGTGTAACACTAGCTCTATTTTCCATCTCAAGCACCACAAAATCAACTGGCATAATTATTTTCTCTACTCCACCTAAAATATCTTCCACAATTCCTAATGGGTGTTTAACAGATCGGTCTGCTAGTTGTAATGTCATTGATGTGGGTTTCAATTCTCCTAACCCTAATTGTTTATACACCGAGAAGGGCATCAGAGTGATACTTGTACCAAGATCTAACATCGCTTTAATTTTCTTTGAATTTCCTAATGTAATATCGACATTAAAACTACCAGGATCTTTTAACTTTGGTGGAAGGTTCAGCTGAAGGACAGCACTAACATTTTCAGACATAATGACTTTTTCATCTTTTGGAAACTTTTGTTTCCTAGAACTTAACTCTTTGAAATTTTTGCATAAGCAGGAATAGTTTTAATCACATTTAACAAGGGCAAATTTATGTTCACCTTGGACAGCATGTTGTAAATTTCAGCAAATTGTTTATTGGGTTTAAATTGCATCAAACGACAAGGAAACGGGATATGGGGCACATAAGCAGGAGGTGCAATGTAAGGTTCTTCTATTTCAGGAAAAATTGGTTTTTTTTTCTTTCTTTGAATTTTCATTTTTCTCTTTATCTTTTTCATCATTTATCTTTTCAGAAGATGTAGAAGGAATAGGTGTACTTACCTCCTCACCGATAGTTTTACCACTTCACAAAGTAGTAATAGATTTAGCTTGCTCGTTCTGACTTGGGAATTTTCCATAATCGCGTCCCTTGAATTCTTTCACCTCTTCACATATTTGTCCATACAGAGGCATCATCTTTTGCAGAGTTGTATTAATTGCATCAATACTAGTTTCAAATTTCTGCATACGTGTTTCATTATCTTTTGGCTGAGAATTGGGTGCAAGATTTCCAAAATTTTGATTTCCTTGACCATAGCCTTGCTGTTGCTGCGGTTGCGGATGTAACAGCTTGTTCCCTCCCCAACTGAAGTTTGGATGATTCCTCCATCCAGGATTATAAGTATTGGAGAAACGGCCATTACGTTGGCGTGACGGGTATGAATTCATCGAATTTACATGTTCCTGAAAAACAAGCATACTCCCACTGGATGGGCAATTATTAGTAGCATGTGAATTATTGCCACAAGTAGAACATGGATCATAAGCAAAATTTAAATTGGCAGCAGCCATCATTGCTTCATAAGCTTCTATTTTAGCATTAGCCACTGCTAACGCATTGGTTTCATCAACATTCAACCTCAATTCAAAAACTGTCTTAGCTTTTCCTCTCACACTCTTATGTCGAGAATTTGATCCTAACATTTCAAATAAGTCATGAGCTTGATATGGGTCAATCCGTGAATCGACCCTCCCGCAGCACTATCTACCATAGTCTGTCGGTGAATTAAGAGTGAGTCATAGAACTGCGTTATTAAAAGATCTTGCGAAAAATTGTGATGGGGACAGTCTATCAATAAAGATTTAAAACGATCTCATGCTTCATGAAAAGTTTCACCTTGCTCCATTGCAAAACACATGATTTGTTTCCTATGATTAGAAAGTGAAGCATGCTGATAGAATTTAGCAATAAATGCATCATATAATTCTCTCCATGTAGATATGCTTCTAGGTGCTAAAGTCATGAACCACCTTTTAGCAGAATCTTTTAAAGTACATTGCAAAAAGCACATCTTAAATTCATCTTCTATTAAACCTCCTTTAGGGAAAGTTTCAACCATAGATTAAAATCTTGCATAAAGGATAATGCATTTTCAGTAGGTAAACAATGGAAATATGGGAACATATTGTAAAAATGTCCCTTAAGCTCAAAATTCTTAACTCTATCAGGAAGAATTAAGCATGAAGGTTAAAAATCAATATTAGGGCGATTATAGTCTCCCATCATCCTAGGGGCTTGCATCTCGTCCCTAACAGCCACAACTGCTTCAGCGGGAGCAACTGAGTCTGCTCTTTGATCTCTTGGTTTATCGGCCATTAGATTATTCTGTTGGGGATTCCTTCCTAAATTGTTAATGTTATCGTTAAAATCCGCCAGCGTGGGATTCAACGACCGTCGACCGTGCATAAAATGTACAATCAACTACAAACCAGAAATAAATTAAAACAAGTAATAAAAATATTTTTGTTGTTTTTGTTTTTGTTTTTATTATTATTATTATTATTATTATTATTATTATTATTATTTTGTATTTTTATTTTTTTGTAAAAACTGAAAGGATTAAAAACTTTTTAATTAAAAATCTCCCTGGCAACGGCGCCAAAAACTTGATGTATTATAAATTACCTTGCAAGTGCACAAGACTATTGTAGAATAGATATATGGTAGCAAGGGTTGAACCTCAAGGAGAATGAATTAAAATGAATTTAATCTAAACTAATTAAAAGGCAATTAAATAAAAAGGAGGTTTTGTTCTTGAAATGATTTAAACTCTAAAATTAAACTAATAAAATTAATCTAAATTAACTACTGCAGAAGACTGAATTTTAGGAAAGCTTTATGAATGAGAATGATCTAGGCATTAGGATTCACTTGTATCGTCTTTTATGTGTATTAGTCAAAAGATATCTATCAATTATGGGTTCTATCGCTAGGTAAAGGATTGGGACTTACTGGTCGAGATTTGCAACCCTTAGTACTCCACTTTGACTGTGCTTTCTTGGTCCGCTCACACAGTAATTAAGAGTCCATTAAGTGCCTTAGGAACTAAAATATAGAGGAACGAACTCTATTGCATTCCCCCACACAATGCGAACCTAGATCTACTCCTTAGCCTACGGTCAGCAATCAGAGAGACCTATTTATCAATTAGGTCGGCCAGTGTATGACTTATGCATATGGTCGTGCAGTTCATCATACCCAAGAGCCTACACATTCATTAACGCAGTCATTATGCGATAACTTCAATGTAAACCAATTATAATCTAATATGATAAACAGTAATTTGATAGAATGAAATTATATTAACACATAAAAATTGATACAAAGTTACCTCTAATACCTAGGGTGGAAAAGTTAGTTCATCACAGATGATGAACATAACATGTGAATGAATTGGAGCATCTTCAATCTTCAACAAAAGAAATAAAAATGAAATACAAAATGTTTTGCCTCTTGAGAATGCTCAAGAGCAGCCTAAAAATGACCTAAAAATGATTCCCTGATGAGCGCAAGATTTCCACTAATTTTCCCGGGAATTAAGAAGCTTACAACGAGGAAGATTGGAGAAAAGCCCTGGAAGAAGAGATTCATGTCATAGAGAAGAACAAGACTTGAGAGCTAGTTGAGAAGTCGAATGACAAGGAGATCAGTGGAGTGAAATGGGTATTCAAAATGAAGTTGAATCCAGATGGTTCGATCAAGAAAAAGAAGGTAAGGTTGGTTCTTAAAGGCTATACACAACAGCCAGGAGTTGATTTCAA
This sequence comes from Codonopsis lanceolata, assembly GCA_013146195.2. Lineage (NCBI taxonomy): Eukaryota > Viridiplantae > Streptophyta > Magnoliopsida > Asterales > Campanulaceae > Codonopsis > Codonopsis lanceolata. Next base: position 4,303,252 of record CM028379.1, read on the forward strand.
TGAAACTTTTGCTCCAGTGACTCGACTTGATACGATTAGAGAGCCCTTATTTCCATAGCATCCCAAAAATCATGGAAGCTTTATCAATTAGATGTAAAGTTAGCTTTTTTGAATGGGGAATTAGAGGAATAGATCTATATGGAGCATCCACAAAGATTCATACAAAAAGGAGAATATGACAAGGTGTACAAGTTGAAAAAGGCATTGTACGAGATGAAACAAGCACCTCGTACTTGGTACAGCAACATTGATTCATACTTTGCTCAAAAAGGGTCCCCAAAAGAGCAAAAGTGAGGCAACTTTGTACATGAAAATTCAAGATAAATCTATTATCATTGTTGCTCTTTATGTTGATGTTTTACTTTACACCGGTAACAATGAGAAAATGATTATTGAGTTCAAGAAGGATATGATGAAGAGATATGAGATGAATGATATAGGGTTGTTACATCATTTTCTTGGCATGGAGATTTATCAATATGATGATAGTGTGTTTCTTTGTCAAAAGAAATATGCTGAAAATATTTTGGCGAAGTTTGGGATGGAAGATTGCAATCCTACAGCAACACCACTCGTTGTGAACGAAAAATTGTCAAAAAATGATGGAGCGAAAAAGGTTGATGCCTCTCTTTATAGAAGTTTGGTTGGAAACTTGTTGTACCTTACAGCTACAAAATCGAACATAATGTTTGCAATAAGCTTGTTGTCTAGATTTATGAATGAGCCGAGCCAAAATCACTTTGGGACAGCAAAGAGAATGTTGAGATACATCAGAGGTACTACTAATTTTGGCATCAAGTATGAAAAGAATTCAAGTATCAAGTTGTATGGTTAATTTGATAGTGATTGGGGAGGTTGTGCTGATGATATGAAGAGCACCTTCGGTTATGCATTTTCACTTGATTCGGGCATGTTTTCTTGGTCATCAAAGAAACAACAATTTGTGGCTCAATCATCTACAGAAGTTGAATACGTTTCAGCTGCTATAGCTACGTCTTAAGCTATATGAAAATTTTTGGAGGACGTTGTTGAGATTCAAAAGGAGACTACTACAGTTTTTTGTGACAATAAATCAATCATTGCTATGGCTAGGAATCCAATTTATCATAGTCATACTTCTCACATTGCAATCGAAAATCATTTCATTCGTGAAGCTATTGAAGAAGGTGAGATCGAGCTCAACTATTGCAAGAGTGAAGAGCAAGCTGCAAACATTTTCACAAAGGCACTTCCCAAGGAAAAATTCGGGAATCTCTTTGGAGTTGTAGCAGCAAGTTAAGGGGGAGAATGTTAATTAATGTGCTGAAAGCTTTTGGAATTCTCAAGATTCATGAATCAGTTTAATGCATTTAGATAGTTCATGTATCACTTAAAGTTAGGATCATGAATTAGTCTAGAATGCTCCAATGTCAAGGTATAAATACTCATGCTATGTTTAGTGAAAGTTGTAAGTTGAGAAATAAAATTATAGTCTTCTTCTCTACATCTCTCTCTATTTTTCTTTACAGATTTTCTGCACACATATCCTCCCATAAAACATAAAGTACTACTTTCCAATCCTAACAAAAATCTGTAAGGAAAAAAAAAAAGAGAGGCTATCTGGCTCGGAAATTGTCGGTAAAGTCTTATATATCTGAAGAATGTCACCACTTTGGTCTTCATTTGTTCTAAAACAAGCATACATGATGTTCAGTTGCGTTGTTTACATCAAATGGCGTCTGCTACATAAAAGTGTTTTACGAATCTGGTGTGGGAAATCGGGTGTCGAACTGGATCCAACATGAATCTCGGATGAAAATAATATAGAATGTTACCTGCGGGATGAAGGGACTAATAAGGTTTAACGTGAACCTGATCAGTGATCAATTACTTAAGAAAATCCAAAAGTCGATAATTATATATAGTTACATGAAACAAAGATATATCAACGTAATCCTCGATTTTCTTAAGACTTTCATCCCTATATATATAAGCTAATTAAATGCCATGTAAATCTTAGTGTACTCCCTCCAAAATGGCGATAGGTGCAAGCATTTCAGAGAGTCAGAACAGAAGGAAAGAGAGAGTTTTTGGGCATAAGTGTTTGATAGCAACAGAAGCTTGCATGTCTTTTTTCTCTATCACTGTGTATATAGCAGAATATCTACTCCTTTCCCACCACTCAAATCTAGGGACCCCAAATTGGATGGTGGCCAACAAAATCTACAAAATTATGTTACACTCACGAGTCAAATAAAATGGAGCAAGATAACTGGAAAATGGCATTTTGTTACATTAGGATGGGGTGCAATCTCTATACTCCCTTGTTCTAGGTAAATAGTTCATTATTTTATTTTGAGATATTTAAGTGTCTTTTAAACGAAAAATCAAATGAAAACTCTTTCCCCGGATCGGTGTGAGTATATTTTATGGGCAATCAAATTATTTACATTGAATAAATCAACTCCAGTTATGATTATTTCTTGAATTTAACCAAACTTATGGTCTTGTGGGAAAGTCAACAAACTTAAATTCATTTCAAACTCATTATGTTGATGGGTGAATAGCTTCATTGGTCACTAAACATTACCCTAATTTGTAATTAGATCACTAAACACTTTTTTTTTTTTTTTGAACTGAGTCATTGTATACACTTTTCGCTTGCAGTTGAGTCTTCCTTTAGTGACCATCTAAAATATATAGCGGACCAGAGTCACGACCAGTGGCGGATCCAGGCTTTTGGAGGGGTGTACATGGACACCGCTTGGTAAAAAAAAAAGGGAGTAAGTTTTTAATTCTTAATAATTAGACCCCTCCTAATATTTCATTTGGACCCCTCCCGATATCTTCCCAAAAACTAAATACAGTAACTAATTTATTAAACCTAACTACTACAGTCACTTCTCACTCCCTCTCCCAAATTGAGACTCCCTCCCATAAATAATTACAGAAATAATCTCATTCTCCCAAGTCCATTTCCCAAATCCCACTTAACTAATTTTTAATTACTACTTTTTCCGTTTTTTATAGTTGAATTTCATTTAGTTATTTTCATTCTTTCTCAGTATATTCACAAATCACACTCTATTTATCCAAAATTAGGATATTTGAATTTGTGGATTTGTTGGTTAAAATGTATATTGTTGATTTGATTAATTAGTTGATAATTTTGCATAGGAAAACAAGTTTTGGTGCCTTTGGAACTTTGGTTGAGCTTATATTGATTAGAGAATTTGGAGCAATTTGAAGGTAAAATTTGATTGTTATAATTAATTTATTGTTTTGTTGTGTTTCTTGATATTTATTTTAGTTTATATATGAAATTAAGGGGTTTTGTGTTTAAAAAAATCAGTTTAATTATTTGTTAGTCATCTTATTTAACTATTTAATAGCTTAAGAATATTTTAATATAACAAATTACCGTTAATTTAGGGTTTTTCGTCTTCATCAGGATTATTGGTTTTGACTTTTGAGGAAATATGGAAGAATTTTTTAAACGAAAATTGTCAGATATTGGAATTGGTGTAGGCCATGTACATAGCTAGCTAGGTGTAGCATGTGCTTCCAGTGGTATGTAATAGTTAAAATTTTGGACACCGGTCAACATTATTCTTGGATCCGCCACTGGTCACGACTCACGTGGGTGTGAGTGCCTCAGCAGCAACTTAATTCGACAATGACTTGAAAAATGAAGGTTAACAAGTGGGAAATTACACACTTAATGATCCATATACCGAGTCAACAAGCGAGAAAATACCAATCACACATGCATGTGAGGCACGAGGGTTTTTAAGCCGGCATTAATTATCCCGCTAGTTGATCTTTATTATCTTAGTCATTGTCCAAGCTTTGTGTAGTGTACGACGATCACGTTAAGTAGTAGTACATTATCTATCTTGGATGGTTGTAAACAAAATAACTCAACTGCAAGTAATTTGTGAGTATGACTCATTTGCAAGCAATAGATATATATTAATACAATAACCTAATTACAAAATGTATTTAGTGAAACAATTACAAATTAGGATAAAATTTAGTGATCATTGTTGCTATTCACCATGATTTAATTAATCTTGGTATTTGGTAGTTCCCTCTCTTTTTCTTCTGACCCTACTTTTTATTTTTTTTTGAAGTCGTTACCCTACTTAAGAAGTGTTGTTCATGTGATGTTGGCATATTGTAGGGTAAGGTCCATTTCCCAATGGCCCTCACTCTGAAAACTCTATTCTATGCCCTCAAAATATATACATCTACAGATCCATATAACAAGCACTCACTAAAAGCCATCCTCATCAAATCTTTTTTTATTATTATTATTATTATTTAACTCAAAGTTAGGATATATAAACCTTAATTTTAACTAATACAATTTGTTAGTTCTCATATTATTGTTTTTACTGTTTGACACAACAATCCTTTCCCCAAGTGTGTTTGACCCCTTGTTGTTGATGCCATTCTCTCACTCAAAATGATACCATTTCTTGAACATTTAAAACATACTTCCTCAATTTGTTACACTCAAAAGAGTCAACAATTAAAAATTTTAATAATTAAAGGATATATAAGTGTAGTTGTAGTTGAATATAATTATAAAAATATTTACGCACAATAACTATGTTTACAACGCAAATGGTGTGTAAATTATGGAAATTTTAAGTATAAGTTTTGAAAGTGTACTTTTTAAATGAAACATTCCAAAATAGTATAGTTGGCTCATGAAGTATTTATTAATAATTTAATATGCTTGTTATTTCTTTGAGAAAATAACATAAATTATCATTCGTAAAATGGAGCTTCACTCTCACATCTTAATCCACCAACACACGGTGGGTTGCGTAAAGAGAATTCATCTTACAAAAATATCTGTAATACCATCTCACATAATGCTTCGTTTGTTTCACATAAAATGATTTCTGATAATGAAAACATTTCATTTTAAGTGTTTAGTAAATCTTTTGAAAATATGACGGTAAAAAGTTTTCCGGTGTTTGGTAACACATGAAAAATGTTACAAAAAACAATATATGAATAAATACAAAAATTGTATTCTAATATTAATACGCATATTGATTATAAGATAGTGCTGAACTTTATGTAATTTTTTTAGTAACCCTCAATTTATCATTAGTGGCGTCAAATTAATACGGTTCATTTTTTTTTTCAATTTAACAAATACAAATAATTTTTTTGATAATTGATAAGATAAAATCATTTTAAAAAAGAAAATAACAATGTTTGAGACGTCCCTAAATAATATAGTTGACATTAATTTTAGGACATAGTGAGTATTTATTAAAATTATAATTTATAAATAATATACACAAACTTCATTTATATTTCTAAACAATTTATTTATTGAGTGAAACATTTTGCGTGTGTGTAAATATGTGTAATTGGAATGGAAGGAGGCGGAGGGTCTTCGAACTTTTGGAAAATTACTTATGGAAAATAAATCCATAAATCATTTTCCGGAAAAGAATGCTTTATTTTTCATTGACTCGAAAAGGCTTTTATATTGAGTATATTTTTCTTAAGTTACCGAATACCAAAAAATAAAAAGACGTTTTCCGAAAATTATTTTTTCGAAGATGAATTATGTTAGACAGCATTGGCCATTCAGAATCTCAAGAAAATGAATTATAGGGAGTTTAGATTATTGTTTTAAAAAAGGAAGGCAAGATTCGTACCTGGGAATAATAATTGTTTAATACAGACAAGCAAAAATTGAAATAGTTTGTTAATCAAATGGACAGTTAGATGAATAACTTCATCTCTTGAATAGAAATATATTTGAACTATTTTCCTTTTTTTCTTTTTTGTATTTTTCTCCTTTCCACGAAGATTTTACATCCATATCTTGTGTATAATCACACCATTTGGAGATAGATAATTGTTCCTTTTGAGCTGTTGGCTGGTAGTACCTTAGTTGGCAAACATCCCAAGAGGAGCAAACGTTCATATTTAATATTCTTTCCGTTTTAAATAAAGAATTCATCATATTATTTTTGGATATTTTATTTTAATTTATGAGTTCATTTTCAAAAAATTATGTTTATCATCTCCACAACATTTCAACTTTAGCCTCATATTTTTAATTAACATATTAATTATGCTCAATCATTCTTAACTTTAATTCTAGTTATATACCCCTTAATAATTAAATTTTTCAAATAAGGACTCTTTGAGTGGAACTGAAGGAGTAGCTACTAGATCATTCTGTTTTTTTTTAAAGTCATTATTTCCTTTTTAATTTATCTTGAAAATTATAGCGTAAATATTTAAAAGTACAAATATTTATAACAATATATTTAAGAAGTTTAACTTGTCTAAAATGATTATTTTTTGGAACAGGAAAGCATAAAATTAACAAATATATTTCTGTTTTTTGCCAAAATGGTTAAAGGATTGGCGAAAAATGGCAATTCTTCCCCCCTCAGATGTCATTAAAAAAAGCAGCACCTGGGCAGTTAGATTGCCACTATTAAACATATATCCCATTTGCAACAAATAATAGCATTACATTTTTATCTTTTTACAAACAAAACAAAAAATGCTTGTAACAACAACTGTATTAAAACTTACTCTAAATATTCCAACATTTATGTTAGGACCTTCATTCTAAAAGATTAAGCTAACAAATTTACTTCACCTGCCCTTTGCAAAGAGTTCATTTTTTTTATATCAGAAAGTTAAAATTATATATACATATATATATCTATATATATGGTAATAAAATTTTACCAATAAAACCACATTAAGCATATTATGAATTTACAACTTCTATTATTTTGTAAAGACATGTAAATCTTCTGTCACGGTTTATAAGTTGGAAAAAAAAAGGACTTTTTTCATGGTACGAACAAAGTATTAATTTTTCTAAATTATCGGTATTGTTGTTTTATTATTCATAAAAATATGAAACATATTTAAACATTAGAGAGCTATTTAAGAAAGTTTATTCTATTTCTTTTAAAAAAAAAAAAAAAAGTTCAATTTCCAAATGTCGACTCTTTAAACGAAACGTAACTAATAGTGGATGTTTTGTTGAGAATCCAATTCAAATGTTTAAAAAATCGATGAGTATATAACAAATCAATATTAAATGAAATTATCTTCTTTAGGTAATAGAATCTCAATCACTAAAAAGTACATCAAAAATGCTAAAAACTGTAACTTTTAAAATTTGGTAAAGGACATAGCATTTAATTTTAAAGAATCTTAAATTAAGATGTAATCAAATTTATAAAAGTAAAAAAATAAATAAAAAAACCCGCTTAATCAGTATTAACATTTTAGTATTCAACTGTGGCGCGTTAAATACTCAAAAAAAAATTGTTTCAAAAAATAATTTCATTTATAAAAAACAAGTCTCGGCCGGAAGATGATCATTTTTACATAGTTGCCACCTTATAAAGATTGCAATGAAGGGGTCGGGGTCCGTTGATAGAAATAAAATAAAGATTGTATTAAGCTAATATATTAGTAATTATCATGAAATGCTAATTAACTTCAATTTTATGTAAATAAAACTCTGACGAGGAAACTTAGTTGTAAGCTGAAATTTGACAAAATATAAAATAAATTTAATCAAAGATTGTGAAGCTATTTCATGTTCATAAAGAACCAAAACACTTGTAACCATTTTACATTTACAACCCAAGAACAAAAAAGTAAAATACAACACTTTTAACCCCCTCAATATTTTTTTTTTTCGTTTTTATTCCTTGGATTCTGAAATTTCTCTTTCTCCCTCTCTCCCACCCCATCCCTGATATTATTCATTTTTTGCAAATTAATAAATAAATCATAAAAATAAACATTATACTTCCCCCTCCCCAACCCACTGTAGACTTACAGACTTACGCCACCATGTGTGCTTCCCTATGTGTTTCAAATATTTTTTCACCACCCACCCGGAATCTGACCCCATTTACCACGTCCGGCCGTCCGTCCGGCCGACAACTTCTGCCACCTGACCCACATTTCTAAATGATGCTCAGTCCATTTGCCGTCTGATAAAAGAACCCTCCCCCCACCCTCTTCTCTCTCTTGTCTCACTCAATGGTTGCCATTGAAGATGCCTTGTTTGTAACTATCTCGTACCCAGCACCTTCGTCCTCGTCCTCATCCTCGTCATCTTCATCATCGTCGTCTTCGTGATTCTGATCAAGATTCTCGTCGATGTCCATGCCGGATTCTATCCGTCGCTGTTGTTGTTCCTGCTGGTCCTGTGGAAGTGGCCATTGCTGCTCAGGTCGAGCCATGATCGGTGCCATTTGATTTTCGGGCTTTATCGTGAACCCGGGATTGAAGGGCCCGTCACTCTTGGCTTTTTCTCTATATATGGCATCGAGCTGGTGGAAATAGGGGCAGGTTTTTGAATCTTCGGGTCGTTTCTTGCTGCTCTCCTTCACCTTCTTGTAGTACTTGTTGATGTTCTCCCACTTCTCTTTGCACCTCTTTGCATTGCGATTGTACCCAAGCTTTCTCATGGACGATGATATTTCTTCCCAGAGTGGACCTTTTGGCCCGTTTTCTTGATACTTCATGTCCAGGGTGGTTCGAAGCTTAATCAATGCCTGAACTTCCGCTTTCGGCCATCTAGACGGGCTAGGCGAAAGCATATTGTTCTCCCCACCGCCATTATCAGTTTTTGCAACTATCATATTTTTCATTGATGGTAGTGGTGTTGTTGCTGGCATTGGCACTGGAACAACAGCTAGTGGTTGTGGTGGTTGTTGTTGTTGCTGTGGTTGTGGTTGTGGTTGTGATTGTGGTTGTGGACCTTGTGGTGGTGTTAGTTTCTGTTGTTGCTGCACCTGTTGTTGCTGCACTACTGGTGCTGGTGCCGGTGCCGGTGCTGGTATTGGTACTGGTGTCACTGGTGGTGGTGGTTGATTTTCTTGGATTTGAATTTGAATTGGCAATTGTGGTGCTGCTCCATTTGGATTTTGTGCATTCTGTTGCTCAGTTATCTTTTGCAAGAATGAGATCACGGCTGCATCTTTTGCAGCAGCAATAGATCTTTCTTGAACCAATAGATCATGCTCATGATTCATTTTCGCCATCTCTTGTACCCGCCAAGCCTCCTCTCTCATCATCCGCTCCCGTTCACGTTTCTCCAACGTGCTCAAGAATTTCATCTGCAGCTCCTCCTGCTTGTCAATCACCTCCTTCATCAACCTCCCGAAAAAGTCCTTCCACTTCCGCTTTCTCTTCCTCCTCCTCTCCGGAGGCTCTGAATCTGAAGAAGTGGAAGAAGACGTCGAATTCGACAACATGCCACCCGACATGTTGGGATGCAAAAAATGACCACTCTGGTGATGATTCGTTGCCATCGGCTGCGACTGTGAGACAACAGGAGGTGGCACCGGTGTTGGCATAACAATGGAAGTAGGGTTTATAGAAGTCGGTGCAATGACATTGCTCTGAGACACAGTAGCCATAGGGTTTATAGATGGAACAGTACTAACTTGTGATACAATTGGAGCACTGGAAATAGGCATTGGAGAGACAGGTGGCACCGATGAAATCGGCTGCGGCTGCGGTGGTTGTGGTAATTGAAGAGGGGCAGTGGTAGTCGGATGAGTGTCGAGAGCCTCTAATTGATCGAAAAAGCGGTAGGTTTTGCCGTCGGCTTTGGAAGTGCGGCCTTCTTTGGTTCTCTTGTGATACTTATAGACGTTCTCGAACTTCTCTTTGCATTTCTTGGAGCTTCGATGATAACCGAGCTCAGCTAGTTTCCTGATGATGATAACAACAGTTCCATCCAATTGTCAAGATAGATTGATTGATAGATATACAACTCATGACTTTGTTTTCTTTTTCAACTAATCATCAATAAAACAAACACTAATAACTGCTTTATCACATAAAATAAGCATGACGAAATTAAACTAAAATAAAACAAGAAATTATTTTTAAAAATTAATTAATTTTTTCTGGAAAATAAAAAGTTCATTTGGAAGAACATTTTTTATCTGTTTGTGTTTGGATCCGGTTTTATCTGTTTTTCCTCTTTCTGTTTATCGAAGCAAATCATCCCAATTTTCTTGCTGAAATTCGCAAGGGAATGCTGGGAAGGAAAGTGAATCCAAACAAAGAAAACCCGGAAGCTAAATTCGATAAAACAGCTGAATTCCGGGAAAGTGAGCTTAAAACATTGACTCTTTCGTCTAATATGGGAAACTTCTTTGAGATTTGATCCATAGATCTCCACACCAAAACTCCCCCTCCTCTCCTCCCAAATTTTTTTAAAAAAAAATTATAGTAATAAAAATTTAATAATAAGGAAATTGAAGAAGGAGAGGAAGAAGAACAAGACGTTCAATTGGAAACTAGTCACAGTATTTGAAGAAACAAAAAAAGAAAAATTGAATAAATTACCTGGATACTTCGTCCCATAATGGGCCTTTGAGACTTGAATCACGAAACGCTACGTCCATATCCGACCGAATTTTGAGCAAAGCCAATGTTTCTTGCCGGGGCCACCTGTTTCCACCCGAATTCCTTTCACCTTCTTCCATCCTCCCTCTTTCTTCCTCACTAAATCCACCACTAATTGACCCACCACCGCCACCACCCAGTTCTCCACTGCCGCTTCCGCCGCCACCACTCTCGCGAGCTTGATGAGCTGCAGCGGCGCCATCGCCGGAATTGCCCAGTAGGCCAGGAACACCCTGCTGCAGCATCATCTCATGAAGAAGAAGAAGAAGAAGCAATAGCAATTACAACAGCAGCTGAAAAATAAAAATACATCAAAACGAAGATGGTGAAATCCTGAGGTTTTATGAGAGATGGGTGTATGGTGAATTTATTAATTTATTTCGGTGGGGATCTGCCTGTCAATCTCAGACCCAAAAAAAGAAGAAATAACAGAGAACAGATTAGGGAAAAAAATTAAAAATGAAAAAAGAAATTTTTTTAATCTTTATTTAGCTGGAGGTGAGGAATCTTTGAGAGGAGTATAAACCCTTTTCTATTTTTTTTCTTTTTTGTTTTCCTCTTTCTGTGCTGGTTAAGAAATGACTTTAAAGAGCACCCAAATGGGTCACTTGGGTTCTCTCAGTAAATGGGCACAGAAAGATAAAACTCATTAGTATTATTTTATATATATGTATGTATATACAGTAACAGTGGGGTGTATAGATATAGAGATGATATATGTATGTATAAATAAAAGTATAAATAGGGATATATATATATATATATATATATATATATATATAAATTATAATAATGAGGGAAAATGATAATCGAGAATAGGTGCAGATGGCGACGATGGTGATAATAAGTTGGTTTTTGTCTGTCCAGCTAAATATAGTTAAAAGCCGGCCCATGTAGGTCAGCTTTGCTTTTTGGGCGTTTTGGATTTCAGTGGCTGGTTGTGTTTTGCTTTGAAATGACTATATTGCCCCTCCACATGCATTACCCTTTTGACCCTCCAGGCTCCGGTATCTAATCATGCAACCCAATTTCCCATCACTTTTTTATTGCGGCTTTTACTTTATATAAACCGATCATTGATCTGGAGTATCCATGTGTAAACACTGATTTTTATTATTCTTAGGCTTGTCTGTTAATAAATCCACGGCTCCGGACCTGGCTCAGGCTCAGGCTCAAGCTCCACCCACCCCATATTGTTTAGGAAGATGCTGTGAGTTCCAGTCACACTTTTCAGACCAAATTAATCTCACAATTCTTGGCATGCGTTTATTGTTATGAATCAATTGCGTGCGGTATTAAAGATTAAGGGTCAAAATTGATACGTGTTAGTATTAACTAGTATTCTCGCTCGTATCGATAGCATGACGTCAGTTTGAGAATCTATCAATAAATAAAGTAGATACCTATGGAAATGAACTATTAAAAATATTATTTTTTTAAAAAAATTAACTTTTAAACGGGGTCTTTTCGTCCGGAACGGAGGAATTAATTAATAATTTGTATATGAAATTGCGGACCGGAAAAAATCGGCCGAACAAAAATTAAATTGATTAAGTTAATTACGATAACAGTTTTAAAAAACAAATATTTCAAATTACAAAACTTACGATTTTTTAAAAAAATCTTTAATTTGTATACGAAATTACGGGTCGAAAAAAAATTAAATTGATTAAGTTAATTAGGATAACAATTAAAAATAAAAAAATACAACCGTAATATCTCAATAATGTTCGCAGTAATAAAATAGGGATGGAAAAAAAACGTGATAAAAACTGTTGAGATTGTGAGATTAAACGTTATAGAGAGGCATTCTTTATATTTCATATATATCAATATTACATTGAAATGAATGCCCGCACATAATTTTTCATTTAAAAATTTGACATTCGTCAATAACTTTAACTTATACTTCCTAATTTAAACATGTGCTACCATTAATTAAGAATATATAAAAAATAAAATTCATGCTTTATAAAAATTAAATTGATTCAAATAATTACAATAAGACCATAAATTACCGTAAAAGATTGATATTATAGATATTATCACTCAAGTCAATTACACACGTATAAACTGAGTTATATTGTATTATATATATTATCACCCATTTTCCATCTCACTATCAACTATATAAGTTTACCTGTTCATGAATTAATTTACCACAAAGGGTGGATATTACTATTTACTACTTATAGAGCCCGTGAGTTCTTTTGTTAAATAATACTATTATAATTTTTAAATACGAAATATACTCTTCTTCTGGTAATAGAAGTAGTATAATTTTTAAAATTTTAGGCATTATGATGAAAATATTGAAATGTAAAACCAACGTCATATTCTAATAAATGTGAGATACATTTATTCTATTAATTAATAATAATAATAATCTTTTATTTTAACACTTTTGAAAGATATATCTATTTTATTAATAATAATAATAGAAGTCTTTTATCTTAAAACTTTTGAAATCAACATTTTTTTTTCTATATAATATAGGATACATCTCTTTTATTGTTAGTAAAAGAATTTCATTTAAAAAATTTTAAACTAAAATAATTATTTGTAACCAATGAAGAATAAATTATTTTTATTGCTAAGATTTTGTCTAAGGACTTTTAAAGTCAACATCAACTTCTAACAATGTGAACATATATCTTCTTTTGTTAATTTAGTAAAAGTCATTTATCTAAACACTTTTTAAACCAACATCAATTTTCAACTAATGTTTGTTACATCACTTTTATTGGTAATTATAATAGAGATACATCTTACATTCATTATAAATTAATGTTGATTTTAGAAATCATTAAAGTACTCATTTAATACTGGTTGAAAAATTATTGTTTTTAGTGAAAGAAATTGTGTAACTTGAGGCATTAATTTTTTTACATATCATTTCTACTCGCTGAGAGCATCAAAATTATATATTTATTTGTCCAAATCAAATTTTGAATGAATAAGATATCAAGGCTTAAAACATGGTCAATATAATAATATTATCATACATTGGTTAAAAAATGTTGTGGTATTAAAAGTCTTTCTATGTAAGATTTCAACGTTTATTAACAATAGAAAAGATTAATAGTAAATGATTAATATCACAATATCATATTAACTATTACTCCATTCATCCTAAAATTATTGTCATGTTTTACTTGACACACGGATTAAGAAAAAAACACTTGATTTGATTATTAATATTAGAATAGTGTGGTTTCATTTAAAGCTCTTGAATTTGTAACCCAAAATTAAAGTAAAAAGAAAAAGTAAGGGTAAAATGATAAAAATGATGTTCTAAAAACGAAACTTTCAAAAAAGATAATTATTTTAGGACAGACGAAAAAAGAAAGTAAGACAATATTTTTTGGATGGAAGGGGTATTAATTGTTATTTTTAGTAGATGGCTAGAAAATGAAAAGTTTCAAATCAAGTAATATACAGGTTTAAAAATTCAACAATATTAAAAATTAAGTGATGCTTCAATATTAAATTATTTTCACCTACTTTAATATATTAAAGTATAGATTTTGAGTACGAATCATTCACCCTAGAGGCTCTTGCGAGTGTAGACAGTAAATTCTGTTTTTTTTTTCTTAATCAAGTACTGTACTAGTTTTGTTTTTAACATGCTTCTAGCCAAACTAATCAGTACATTAAAATTAGTCACGATAAAAAAATATTTTAATATTATAAACATACTAAGATGATAAACATAATTATTAAAAGTTGAATATTAAAGTAAAATATTAAAAATAGTATAATGAATTCTTTGTCAAAAATGGGGGAGTATCTTATTCCACCATAAATAGATTCGCTCCGTGGCAGTTATCTCACTTTTACCTCGAATAAAAAAAATTACTCTCTTCGTTCTTAAATTATCGTTATCCTTTTCTTTTTTGTCTGTTTCAAAATAATTATCTACTTTAAAACTTATTTTTTTAGAACATCACTTTTACCATTTTATCCTTACTTTTTCACTATACTTTAATTATGAGCCACATACACATGAGTTTTAAAGGAAACTACACATTAAACCAATATAAATAATCAATTCAATTGTTTTTTCTTAATATGCGCCGGGCTAATTAGGACGATAATTTAGGGACGGAGGGAGTATATTAGAGCATGACCAATCCAACAAATTGATTTGATTTCTATATGACCGAGAGTAATTAATACCATATATCATATGTGATAATTTTTTTCTTCATTCACATTCAATCAAAACAGATCTATCTAATTCAAATGTATATTTGATTTTATGTGACATGCATCTCATCACTAAAATGAGTTTTGACAAAAAAAAAACTAATAGAAAAAGTTTTAAAAAAGAAGAATGCTGACTAGGATGTATCAACATCCTCAAGTAGCGTGTGAAAATTGACATTGTTATTCACAATATTAAAAATTTTGGATGACACGTCATTCCACCCCCCCCCTCCCCTCTACAATTGCATTAGAGAGGTTTTTTCTTTCATAAAGGGTATAAATCTTACGTAGTATCTAATTTTTTCACATCCACATTAATATTGGTGATCCTCTTAGAGCATCACCAATACAACCGTGGATTTGATATTATGTGGTCGTGTGTAATTAACACAATCAATCGTATGTGGCATTTTTTCTCTTTTCATTCACATTCAATAGAAATAGACATCTCTAATGCAAATGTTGATTTGATCTTATGTGACATGCATCCGACCGCTAAAATAAAATTTGACAAAAAAATAAAAGCAAAAGGCACAAGCAGTAGAAAGAGTTTTTAAAAAGAAAAAAAAAAGTTAACTAGGATGTATTCACACCCTCAAATAGAATGTAAAAAATCAACATTGTTATTCACAATGTGATCAACTTTAGTTAACATGTCATATCCACACCCTACATTTGCATTGAAGGGATTTTTTCTTTCAAAAATATTATAAATCATAAACGACAACTAATTTCTTTCACATTTACATTCACATTGATGAGACTTTTAGTCTTTATCGATGAATTGATTTACCTCATGAGAAATACTATCGGCACTCTACTCTCTTATCAAACAATGTTATTGTATTGTATCTCAATCGGTTCCGCCCAAGAAATCTATATGTATTTGAAAATTCTAATTATTAAATGATATATATAATTAGCACTCTTCTTTCTAATCAAACAATTTGATTTTATCGTATAGGAACTATATACTATATATATAAAAAATATATATAGTACTATGTGGAGTACTCAACTTTTTAATCAAATAATTCTACTGTATTGTATAGGAAATATGGTATATAAGAAAATAAAGTACAAATGATCATACCGTATCCCTAAACTTTTTCACTCTCTATCTTAATTAATATTCCCTCAAGTTCTATTCAAAAAGTTCATGCTTTCAAAAAATAATAATTAAGGGGGATATATGTAATATTGAAGTTAGTAATAATTATAAACATACTTTGAGTAAAGTAAAATGTTTAAAACATATGTGAAGGATAAAGTTTGATAAGTTTATGCAAATTATAGATATAATTTTTAAAAATTAACTCTTAAAATCAAACATTTGAAAATAGTATAATGTAATTATTACATAGAATGAAAGGAACAGTTTTTAAAAGGTTTCCAGCCGCTATGTCAATAGTGTCATGTGAGTGTTTGTATCCTTTTCATCCTTAAACGAGTATTTATTTTTAAAAAATAATCTAAATGAGTGTCTATTTTTATATAAACTTACAACTTATTTCACATTTGACACGTCATGTCATTGTGTTATGTACTAATGTTATGTGTAGACATTAATAACATTTACTTTATATTACAATAGGCTTTGGATTATATGTGTGTAATCGGTAAAAACTATTCAGAGATTGAGATTTAATTTTTTTTTATCGAAATCCTACGCTCACGATTAAATCATATATTCACATGTGCGACGACGGTTGAAAATCGTAATTAATTGAATCAATTTAATTTTTATCCCTTTTTTTATTTTTGTCCTACCTAGATTTACTGTTTTACAAATATTTAATTTGTAGTATTTTAAGTACTTATTTTGAACATTCATTAATTATATAGAATAGGGCTAACCTTACTTCTAATTTCTTATCTCTATATCCTACATACTATGTATTGTATTGAGATATTGTATCATATATTATATAATGCAGTATATGAAGTATAAAGATAGAAAATTAGGGTATGGTTAACCTCACTTTTATATATATATATATATATATATATATATATATATATGAAATATTATAGAAAAGAAAAGAAGAATATCGTAATGATAAGACCAAAAGTAAAAATTAACCTTTTTCTCTTCAACTTGCGTAGAAAGTGTGGTGCTTTCACAACCACGAAACTAAATGGGGACCTACACCGACCGCGACATAGGTGGGTTGACAAAATTTCATTGCTCTTGTGAATTGTGAAGGCCTAAAACTACATATATATAAAAAAAAAAACCATTTTATTATTGATTTTGCTTAAACTAAAGTCTCTATTAAAGTGGGATCCATATTTGATCGAATGGAGTATATATAAACTATAGAGATAGATGCGGGGTCATGTTATTAGGCAAACTCATTTATGAATTGGGAGTAAATAGTGACAAATTTGGTTAGGCTCCAACCTACCATATTAAATGGTTGTAGAAATTCCATCAAGATCTTGCAAATTGTTTTTTTTAGGGATTATGATTTATGAGCTGTGTGATGGGTTTTTAATTTTAGCCTGCTTCAATCACCTTATCATTTATTTATTTACTTATGTTTTTGGTGGATTTGAAAGACCATATCTAAGTACGTGTCGCTAATTTATGGTAATATTTGAGATTGATAATGTTAATCATTCAAATGAATTGAATATAATGGAGCTAGCTGTCTGCATAATTTTTTTCATAAAGCAACTTAAGATGAACACAAATTAATTTAAGATGATGAGTCGAATTCTGTTTTACATCTTAGGAAAAGGAATCCCATCTGGATATAGTTTACACCATTAGAAAAAGAAATAAAATAATTTAAATATGAGGAGGTAATACGACTTTAGTAACGTGTGCTTGCAAATTACTGCACCAACTTGCAAGTTACAGCGATAAAGATAAATAAATAAATAAATAAACAATGGGACCATGAAAAAATAATCATGCAAAAGAAGTGGACCCTCACTCAATCAATATGCCAATAAATACACAGATCAACAATAATTACCCGCTTATAAATAAAAGTATATTAACTCCCTAAGAATATGGGCCAGATAATACAGAACATGGGGATCATAAATTATTCCATTGCTATACAATTACACATTTACACTACCATACCCTTCTTTTTTAATACTCCATCCAATATATTTTCCTATTATTCTAACCCTAATCATCAACAAAATTAATGTGACGTGAAACTTATATACTCACATTATTATTCAATTTACAAGATTTTCTCAAGTTCAATTTTTTACATCTTGATTTAAATATTTTATTTACAATTTAACATCTATGGATACATATATACACCTTCCGTTTTACACAAATAGTAAGTGATATATAACTAACATTAGAGTTTGTTATAATTACAATTATATTTTAGTATAATCAACGGGTAAATATCAAATGTGAAGGTTAATGTTGAAATAATATGAAAATTGTAAACATAATTACAATTTAGCATCGCTCTTGTAATTAAATGGAATAAAAAATATATATTTTTTAATCACCTTTAAAATATATATATACAAATATAATTTGACGATTTAATCCTAAAACTTTGATTTGTAAGTGCAATTCTATAATCTAAATATGAAAATGTCTCCATCCTAAAGTTTGTGTTTTTTATTCTTCTTTTTCTTTAATTTCAAAGTGATTGTTCTTTTTTAAAATTTGTTTTTGTCAACCATAATACTTCATTCGTCCCAAAATAAATGTCTATTTATTTTTTTGTTGAAAATAAATGTATTTGCTAACTATCATATCATAGTATTCGCATGCAATTGTATCATATATACATTACTAAAATACTAAACTGAACTTTTATATTTTTTGTAAGAAATAAAAAAAATAAAACATTTATTTTGAGACGAAGAAAGTATATTAGTTAACAATGAATATTAAAATGAATTTCATTAACTTTAGAGAATTAAAGATAAATAATAATTTTAAGAGGGAATGATACCTTATCACATGCATGATGCATCATATACAAACCTAGTAGCTAGTGCAATCAACAATCGTGCAGCCCACAATCTTGATTAAAAATTAAAATGTAGATACACTAAAGAAAAGGGAAAACTAGGAAAATCAATCATTTGAGGCTAATTTGGTCAGTTTAAGAAAGAAATCAAAAGTTCACGGAAGGGTATAAAGGTATATTTAGATGGGGCAAAATACACAAATGGGCCACCCAACTTTCCCATTTTTTGTAATTCGGCCATCGAAAATTTGAAATATCTATTTTGGCCACCCAACTTTTGTTCTGATGCAAGCGTGCCCATTTTTTGGATGACGTTAGCCCAGGACGTTAAATTTTTATCAATTCCCTATTTTACCCCTGTAAAAAGGGTCAAACTTGTTTAAGAGTTACATGTGATCTTCATCTTCTCTAATCTAGTGGAAGAAAACTCAGCAACCCATATCCACCTTCCATCTCTTCTCCCTTCTTATCATTCTACCTTTCATCTCTTCTCTCTCTCCATCTTTTCTCCCTTCTTTCCCTGTCACCAAAGCCTAATTCTATAGCCATGCCCGCCCTATCCACAACTTCGCAACATTTAAAATTCAAATTGCTTATGTACTCTAGACAATGAAAATGAAAACTCAGTTCACAAAACCTCAAAAAAAAAAAAAAAAAAAAAAAACTTCACAAATATTCAAAACTCAGTAACCCAGACCAAGGGCTTAAAATTTGAGACTTTGGATCTTCCACGGTTTCCTTCGACGGAGATCGTTGTTGTCCATACACTGGATTGGTGGCCACCAACGAGCTTGTAGGCAGCGATGTAGAAAATGGGTTGGTCTCTGATGGGGATCGATTCATCTAAGGCTTTATTGACAGAATTAGCCTTGTCAGACATGTAAGCTTTGAATCGAAAGGTGATGAGTCTGTTAGAAGCATGAGGGCGGTGATATAGTTGATGCCAAAGAAGAAGAAATCGAAGTCGGGTCTGGGTGAGGAAAAGCCAGATCTTGAGGTGTTTTTGACCAGACGGAGATGAAGATTCACTGAGAAAGAAAGAAGGACAAAGGAAGAAATCGGGGAAGGAGAAACAAGCTCGTCGGATCTGAAGCAGGGGCGGCGATTATGGTGGATGATGGCGGAGCTGGTTTCCGACACTCTAGAAGAGAAGGTGTCGACTGAAGTTTTTGTTAGATGAACCCAGATGGTTGTGGTGTTCTATTTTTTTTAATATAAATTTCTCACCAACAATGATTTTGTGCTCTATGCTAAATGATTTCGTTCTTTTACATTTGGTTTTCATGAAATTGGCAGCATTAAGGTGGAATTTTTTTAGTTTTATTTTGTTTCCCATTTTCTGGAATCGACAGATCTATTAGATGATTTTTTTTTTTGTATTTCAGAATCTTTTTTACAAAGATCTAAGTGGGCTGAGCAAATGGGTGCTTTAATGGATAGTGTTCATGGCAAATATTGTGGAAAGATGAAGATTAACCCAGATTTGTAACCAAAGTTTTATTTTTTACATTTAAACCCATTTTGTATTATAATGTTCATCCTTTTTATTTGTATTTTCTATTTGGACCCCTTTACAGGGGTAAAATAAAAAATTAACAAAAAATTAACGTCTTGGTCTAACGGCATCTAAAAAATGGATACGCTTGTAACAGAACAAAAATTAAATGGTCAAAATAAATATTTTAAAATTTCAATGACCAAATTACAAAAAATAAAAAAATTAGATGATCCATATGTGTGTTTTGCCTTTAGAGGCTGCATAGGTAAACATCAAGGTGACAATTGGCACCGTTTATTAATCTTGTTCCCGATGAGAGAGAGAGAGAGAAAATTGGGGGCGAGTGAATGGTACGTAACTGATGATGAAAACGACAGTCACCCCCTTCTCTTTATCTTTTTTCTTTTTCTTTTTCTCATTTTCTCTCTTTTTCTGTATGTATTTAATTTAATTTAATTTGTTAGAACCAATTTATATGTATTTCGATTTTTTATGTTAATATAAAATGTATCCAACACTCAATATGAACATTTTTAATTCTGACCACAAAACGAACAAGTATAATTTTAATTTAATTTTCTCTATATGTTTAGTATTAGTTGTTTATGTAATGTAAAATTGGTAGAAAACAAGAGTTAAATGGGTTTGTTTTATGTCGCAGTTTCGCTGGCAAAGGGTTTGTTTAGCTGTTACAGATGCTTTCCCCAGTCCCCACTATTAGTATTCAATCCCACCTCCGTATACGCCTTCAACCGTAAGGTCCTTAATACCCTCCTCTCTCTCTCTCTCTCTCCATGATTACATATTAAAAATGTTAGATTTACCACTATTATTACTACTAAGTTTTGGAGAAGATCAAATATATTTTAGTGAAAAACAACATTGTTTTATAGGTTTAATGGTAACAATAATGGTAGAAATAGTGATAAAAATAGCACTACTACTTAAAGCATGCTTGATTTGACTTATCTGGAAGTGTTTTTGAAACATTTGATTTCACTTATGATAAGATAAGTCATAAATCATGTACAAGTCACTTAAAGCACATGTAAGACCATAAGTTGTAAACACTAAGTCTAGTGCTTAATTCTACTTTTTAAAAACATGTGAGTCATCTTCTTTATTGAAATTTTATATATCTCAAAATTACCCTTCTTAATAATAATAATAAAAACAAAAAGTAATAATAATAATAATTATTATTATTATAAATAATAATAATAAAAGGAATTATAATAACATTAATAAATAATAATATGAATATTGATAATTGTTATAATAATAATAAAAATAATAAATATAGTAATAATAATGATAAATATAATAATAATTATTATTATCATTATTATTAATACTAATAATAATAATAATAATAATACTAAAAATTAATATTAATAATAATATACTAAAAATAATTGTAATAATAATAATAAAAGTAATATTAATGTTAATAAAATAATAATAATAAAGACAATAATAATGATAATAATAGTAATAATTAATAGTAGTAATAAAATTTGTAATAATAATAATAATAATAATAATAATAATGTAAATCACATTTTGTGATGATGTTATTGTAGTCTTTATATTTGATTTCAGCACTATTTTAACTTATTAATAAAAAACACACACACTGACTTATGAAAACTAATCAACACTTTTAAAAATCTAAATCAAACATCACCAGTTATTAGTCATCAGTCATAAGTTATAAGTAATAAGTCATCAGCACATATCAATAAGTTAAATCAAACAGACCCTTATACATATGCAGATATGCTCACTATTCACTCCATTCCATTCAGTTTACTTTTTAATATTAAAAAATTAATACTTCTATATGAAGGTATCAAATACATATTCTAACATAAGTTTATTATAACTTATGTTTCGAGTAAACAGTCAATTATTTCATTTTACAATGCTTTACTTGAAGATTTTATTTTCAAAATTTAATGTATAAAATGTTATTTTATTACTAATGTGCTACTTAAAGTATCATTTAAAAAAATTGGGTTTCAAACAAGACTCTTTCCCTCGGAACGGAGGGAGTATATTTTAAGCAATAAAATTTTAACATTTGAAACTACATATATATATATATATATATATATATATATATATATATATATATATATATATATATATATATACACACACACACACTAAAAGAATACTACTTCTTTCATTCTATAAAATTATTCTATTTCATAAATTAAAGTTTTTTAAATTATTTTTTTATTTTTTTACATATACTCAGAATTGATTATTCAAGGTAGACTACTATCAGTCAGATAAAAGTGGTATCTCGATTCGTGTTTGTACATCATTTAACTTTGTATTGATATTATAATATAATTATTTAGAAATGAGACTATTTTTAAAAAATCAGAATAGAAAGTGATGAAATCATGTAGTTAGAACACAATGAGTACTATTTGTAAAGGTTAAAGTTTTATAATTTTTTGTTTAAGATTCAAACTCACAAAAACTTTTTTTTCTCACAATTTAATAGCTTATTATGCGATTTTAGACTTTCTCTATTTTTGTCGTACCAATTTTCTCTCTTTCTTTTTTATTTTTTCATTTATCATTATCCCTCCGTCCCTAAAAAGAGCTTCATTCTTATTGAAAAGTCAATTTAAGAAAATATCAAATTATTATTTTGACACACACTTATTATGTCTTATGTAATGAAAATTGAATCTCTAATACAATATTAAATATACTATTTATTTAATTTTTTTGAAATTGCTCAGAAAAAATATAAAATTTGAATCGACTTACCCAAAAATGTCAAACAGAGACTATTTTTTTAACATGAAAGAAATGGAAAAAATAAATACAAAACCTCAAAACAAAATCACTAAATTGCAATGTCAAACAAACCTAGAATTCTGGTAGGGAGAGAACAGAGAATACTCCATTTCTAATTTTATCGTAGGTGTCAGTTACATGTGAAAATAAGTACCCTTTTTAATTTTAAATATTTAAAAGTAAATCATGAACGTATAATATTCATAGTACTTGTAAAATGAAAAAAAGAGAGAGACGCACTCAGTTTGTTGTGGTGGCTTTGACTTATGACCGATAAACTTAAGTTCGTGAATGACTTTTACTGATGCATGATAGATGTTACAGATGTTGAAAAGCTGTTTATGAGTTGTTATATTTTTTTGTTAAAAAAAAACTTCAAAATTAGTATTTATATTTTTATGTATATTTCATAAAATGATGAAATGAGGATAATCAAATATTTATTAATAAATAGTTGTCTTCATCTTTAAAAAAAACCAAAAAAGCTCAAAATTTTGGCTTTTTGGCTTTGGCTTTTCCATGCATAAAGGGTGTTGTACCTCACTTATTGGCTTTTGCCTTATAAGCTGAAACAAACACTCTAAATATGGTTTTTCAAAAGCTAAAAGCTAAAAATCACTCCAAATAAGTTGCAAACAAACGAGCACTCAGTCACTCACACACTAATTTAATTATATATAAATAAATAAAGGGATGGATGAATAATGGGGAATGCTGTTAAAAGTTGGCATTTACGGTTGTTACGATTACAAGACAGTCTTACAACTTACAAGTGGGTCACTTGCTTGCAAACTGTATATTTCAAATCAATCCGGACGTGACTCGGTAAATACTATGAACGGTCAAAATAAATTGGACCCACGATATATAGATATCTATATCTATCCCGTTGCTATACAGCTTTTCTTTTTTTTGTTGGATTACACAAGTTGAACTCTTTTGTACTGTTGCGTACAAACTTTTCTTTCCCATCCAACAGAAAATTAAAAAAAAAAAAAAAAAAACACATAATAACAACTTATGGCGCCCACTTCATTTTTCAAATTCTACTTTCTCATCGTTTCAAATTTTTATATAAAATATTACCCCAATACTTTTGATGAAATTATGCACTTCTTGTTTTTATTTTATTCTTGTGAAATCAAACATCTTTTTAAAATATTCTTATTTATTTATTTAAAATACTCTATATTTTATAGTTTAGGTTGAACTAAAGTATCAAGATAGATTTCATTTAGGCCCCTCAAAAATTGGTTTAAAAACACATTGCTATTGTAGTTTATAAAGAACACAACACATCCCTTCAATCAAAATGTTCTTGCTAGGTGTAGTGGATTTTTCTTCTTCTTTCTTCGTTGCTTGGTAGTTAAACCAAAATTTGTTAGCCACCTTCGACTGCTTTCTATAGTGAAAGATTGATCTTTGTCGACCGTGGACGTATACTTTGCACTTGGTTGAATCATGTAAAATTCTTGTGTTATGTGTATTTATTTCATTGATTATTTCTTGCCATTTTGTGATTTGTCAAACATAAATCCAAGCCTAGATTGAAGTGGTTGTGGCATTGTGTAATTCACATCAAATTATGCAGCTCTGATTTGTTGTGTTGGATGTAAATATCCAACAGAAGATTACTCTCAAACCCAATGAGGTTTGGAGACTCCTCGTGGAAGACAAAAAAGAAAAAGAATAGTGATAGGTTGACGCATATATTACATGAGAACTTTGTATGAAGTTTCTTGTATTTGTAAAATTGACAAAATAAATGTAAGCTTTTTTATTTACTATATTAAGTATCTTAAGGATACATGTTAGTCCTTACCTATCTTGATAAGTTTATTTTCTATCGAGCTCATGGTAACCTTACTTAGCCGCATTTATTACAACATGGAATCGACTTTGAATGACTTTAGACTCATTTTTTAAATAAGCGAAATTTGAACATCACGCATTTGTCTATGTTACATTTGTATTGTTTAGGTTACCATGAAAGCAATATGACGGGTTTTTTTTAACGAAATTAATTAACTGTTTGGCTTACTGTGTATGAGTTTGAAGTCATCGTTTCCATATCTCCTTAGGAGAAAAGTCTGCAAAAAAAAAAAAAGTTTGAAGTCATGGCACAAGGCTAAACCTCACAAAATGAGTTACTAAATCATTTCTTGAGATGCGTTTCCAAAAATATTAAGGATGTCATTGTAACAAGTTTAAAAGCAAAATGAACTAATTTAATCCCCTTTACTTTATAGGGCTTATCAGTCATTACGAGAAGAATCAATGGTTTCGATGAAATTTGACTTCTAACTTATTAGGCACTTGTTTATCTTTATCTTTTCGGCAAGGTTGCTTCTTTCCTCTTTTAGGCCATGGTGAGCGGGATATCCCGAACGTCAGCCCACTTCAACTCATTTTCACTTCAATAAACTCTTTCTTTTTCTTTTACAAAATCTGCTGTTAATTCGAAAAAAATTACATTAGGTGAAAAATTGTTTTAATTTCGTCCAGGAACTCAAGGTAAAAGTATGTGTAATACAATCTTACGCATATTTTTTATAACATAAATTCTCCTTATCCAACTCAACGTGTATTGGTGGGTTAAGATTTGAGAGAGATTTGTCTTATAAATTAAGATTTATAAGACGTTTTTATAAAAGACCTACCCGAAACTCAGTGATGGACACGCTATTGCACCAATGCATTAGGTTTCACTCCTTCCATTTCACCCAAAGTATCTATGTTAGAAAAGTTTAATAATTAAAATATACTCCCTTTGTTCCGGGCATTATGTTTAACATCTCAATTACATTTCAACTTTATCATCCACGTTGGTATTAACATATTGATTATATTTAAACATTTTTGTAATTATGACAAACTTATATACTATATATATATCTTAATAATTAGAACTTTCAAGCAAGCACACTTTGGGTGAAACGAAGAGAGTATATTATTGTTACTAGAGTTGGTTATAATTCTAAAAATATATAAACGCTTACAATGCAAGATGAAAAAAATAAAGGAGGAACGATTATAAAAATTATATACATGATTTTTAAAAAGTATATTATTTAGCTGAAACAACTCAAAATAGAATAATAAACTATTTGCATGGAACATGTGAATATTCCTTATTCTTGTTGATTACAAAAATATATTATTTTTTCGAAGACAAATGATATTATAAGTTAGAGCTTGTGGTTAATTACGAGCTTTAGGGTTATGGTAAAAGGATGATTAAGTTGATGATGATATAAAATATCCATGTCATTACTCAGAAAATAACATATTTTATCTAATTGTGTAGAAATTTAAGTAATTTGATATAACGATACTAACACTAAAACTTATAATAATACTACAAACTCAAGCTCGTAATATTATAGCTCTTTTCTAAAACCCAATTTTAGTACTATCTCAGTATCTCAATTCCTAAATAATTGTCCTTTTTTTTTACTGTTTCAAAATGATTGTCCTATAGTAGAACCTTCTTTTTTAGGAAAATGTTTTTACCACTTCACCCTTACTATTTCTATTTACTTTAATTATGATCATATCTATAAGTGTATTAAAGTAAATTATGTATTACACAAAAATTTATAATTCAATCAATTTTCTAAAAAAGTAAAAAATGATTATTATTTAGGAACGGGGAAGATTTTGTTTGGGTTAAAAGAAATTGGAAGACCATAGTAAATTACTCCTTGTCGATATAAAGATCTGAAGACTGGAGTCTGGACCACATTTGAGAATGAGGTGTACACAATTTGTGGAATCTGTGAAATGAAGATATTAGGTGCCCGGTAATAACTCAAGTGGTATGATTAGGATGAATAAAAAAACATGTGAGGAGGTTATTGTATTTTAAAAATTCACCAGGCTATGATTTTTTTTATACCATAGACCGATAGACGATTGTGAGTTGGAAGAAGATGGCATGTCAATGTCACCATATAAATTCAAAATAAAACGCGTTTTTACATGAAGCTCAAGATCAATCATGGAATTTTAATCTATAATAATAATAATTCAAGATTTAGGGGTAAACAATATTTTATTACGAATAATTAATATGTGGGTGACTGTGGAAGTGGAACCGAACCAAAATTGAACCGTGGTGGTTACCTACCGGTTAATCATTCCCATTAACATATGGATTTGAAAATCGTACTCTTTTTATCTTAAAAGAAATAATGAGAATCAAATGTTAATAATTCTCGAAACGTGCACCTTACCTCATCATACATCTTTTTAGCTCTACTTTATTACCTTCTTTTTACATGTTCATTCCCAATGGAAATGGAAAGAAGGTTTAACTTAACATTCAATCATGATTTATTTTCGAGTGTCAAGTCATGTCATATGAAATATTTTTCACATTCAATCCTACTTAGAGGGGGTTTAACGGTGGATTTATTAGGTATTATATGAAGATTTAGCTATACAACAGAGTATTATGAGTGAATCATATATGATTTCATCATGTAGCGGGGCATAAGACCCCAGTTTTTCCGGAAAAACAACAGGCAAAAGGCCCTTTTCCCTTCTAGCCTCTCCTCTCTCCCTCTCCAAATGTGTGGACACTTTATTTTTTTTCTTTTTCTTTGATTTTTAGCTTTTTTATAAGTCAAAAAAAAATAAAAAAAATATTTTTAAGAAGTACATATTTTTATCTATAAATATTCATTTGACATCAAATGATTTTTTTCAAATTTTAAAGTTATTATAGATAAAGATAATGATATCGTATCAAATTGATTTTTGATGAATTATGTAGTATATGAGGATCTAATTAGATCCATTGTTGTCCATGCTCTTAGAAGCAAAACTTTACAAGTATTTTATGTAAAATGAGTTTTTTTTTTGACTCAATCCATTATATGTCGATTAGTTGAGTTATAAGAGAATGAAAATTCGTATTACTAATTAAGATTCATAAGATGATTTTATAAGAGAACTATTCATCCACTTTTGTAAAAACTTTTATTTTTTTTACTTTCTACCAATGTTATCATCGAAAATATAATACCCTCTTGGTTCCCAAAATATTGTTTGACATGACATGCATTCATAAATATTTATGTGCAAGTGAGAATCAAATTAAAAGTAAAATAGTAAATATAACTTTCAAAAAATAAAATTTAGAATTTTTACATTTACAATGGCCTAAAAAGGAAAGGAACAAAGGGAGTACGTACTAGGAGAGACTAGATAAACTTTTTGCTTTTTGAGGAAAGTCATTTAAGTATTTATTTTACCAAAATGGACAAAATCATTGATAAACTTTTCATTTTTTTTTCTATTTTGAAACGTGGGGTGTCAAGTGGAATATATTTGAAGGCCTAATGAAGATGAAATAAATAAGATAGAAAGATGGGGATGTTCTTGAAAATATAGAAAATGTTAGGGCTAATCGTAGTATCCTACAAGAAGCGGGGGTTAGAATTTTTGTGAGTTGCGGAAATGTCATAAATGGGAGACATTAAGATGGTGGGATCTGGGAAGGGGGAAGGGGTGTGAGGTCTTCCTCCAGGCTCCAGGCATCACACAGGGATTTTTCAAAATACCCATCATTATTTTTCTTTCTAAGATAGCATTTGACACTAAGCAGTTAATGTAAAGGGGGTCCTCATCTTTATTCTCCCACTCCAAGTCGCTCTTACTAAAATATGAAGTTGAACCTCATGAACAAATATCAATTGAAGCTTCTTTTGGGTAATTTTTCCATTATGACATAATAAAATGTACTAACAAGTAAGAGCACCCCGTTTCGAATAAAGAGTCTTTATTTAAAAGTCGAACTTTAAAAAAAACAACACTTTTATAAGAGACTTATTCTAGTAATAAAATGATATTTTTATGCTTTATTTTTTAAAGTGAACTCTTTAAGTAAAATATCTTAAAATAAAATAATAGTTTTTTATCGGAACAGAGGGAGCTAGTAATATTTATTATTAATAAAGACGATAAATCATTTTGACAAAAATCTAAATATGTCTTGTTAAAAGGTAAGTGAGTTTGAGAATTGAGAATATATATTAATATAAATATTAATAGATGGGAGATGAAAAAGGAGTCGAGAATTGAGGATAGTAACATGGACCAATATGAGCTGTCTCATCTCTCAACTTTGAGTCTTTGATGGCCCATATGGAAAAAGTTACAAGACAAAGGTTTAATTGAACATGGTAGCCATGTGAGGGTGAACATACATCATGTGTCATCCATGTGATTTAACCCTTGAGTTTACCTGGCAATAGGGATTAGGCAATAGCTATGCATGGTGGATTCTTTTCTCTTTTTTTTCTTTTTTTTTTCTTTCTATATACTTATCTACTAATAATTAAACCAACCTTTTTTTTTTCCTTTTTTTTTTTTTTGCATTTTTTACAAGTGAGATAAATTCGTATTTTCCAAGTATGTGGTTGGTTTCATTTATAAGTAAACAACGATAATGAAAATATATAATGAGGAGGAGGAGTAGTAGTAAGAGAAGGGGAATTAAAATCAACATTCTGATGGGGTCCACCAGAAAGAATTTGGAGTGAGCAAGCATAAGCATAACCATAGAGATAAAGAGTGTGATGATAACTTAAGTGAAGTCCAATTATTGAAAGTGAGTCATCGAAAGGTTTTTATATTATCCTCAACACCCGTTTTTATTTACTCGGCCTTCCCTTCAAACTTCAACCAACCACTGTTCATAATGCCGTTGTGACGTTTCCTATCTCTATCTCTATCTCTATCTCTTTCTTTTTTCTTTTTCTTTTTTTTTAATGACTTCAAGTTGAAACATTTATATTAAAATTATTCGATCAAAGCGCCTGAATGCTAAAAATAATCCTTAAAAGTTGTAAGCACACACGTACTCAGTTTACCAGAATTCGAGATTTTTACGGGACTTATTCTTGTTCGGCTTGGCTCAAGTCAACTTTCCAATAGTGGCTGTGGCCTGTGGGATGATTAATTGGTTTTTTTGATTTAAGTTTACACTATGCATTGTAATGTTGTATAGTACAACTATTGATACATTAATTGGTAAGTTGTACTGTACTGTACAACACCTTAATACTTACTGGAGTATAAACTAATTTTGTTGCTCTAACATTAATCAACATTCTTGGACTTGAGTTGAGTTAATTATTTTGGAATTTGGAGTATTAATTCCAATTTCCAAGTCAAACTTGAATTATGAGGCCGATTCCGGGTCCTACCAGGTAAAAGGACAAGTGCACGGAAGCATTTGACATGTAGCAAAGCCAGAAACGATGTTTGGCATTTTTCCCTTGCCTCTCTATAAATCTATTGTCTAATGCCCAGATACGTTATTTCTAAAGTAATACGTAGCACGTAAGTAGACTGAGTGATTTAAGTTAACTCCTACCAATGTTATTGCGGTATCTCATTCCAAGTTTTTTTATAGGAAAATATTAAATTTACCACCAGGATTACCACTATGATGATAATTTTACATTGAACACAAAGTGCATGTGTAATGCAAGATCTTCAAGGTATAGTTGTCACTATAGTGGTAATTCTAATGGTAAACCTAGAAAAGTTGTTTTTTATATTGGTTACTCCAATTTGGTCAACATTCCATGCCGTTACAAACATTACAGATGAAAGTATTAAAACAGAACATTAAGGGTGTCAAGTGAAATTATCAACTTTTACCTATACTTTAAGAGTCCGTGTATCCAATATGCTTTAAGAGTCCTACTATACCAAGTGATCAACTCACCGTTCCTATAACCAAACCCCCAAAAATTATTCATTTTCCATTATATCCTTTTAATTTACCTTCCCCAACTAATCATACCTCCTCCCTTCTCCCTCCCTCCTGTTTCCTTATCTTCCCCCTTCCCCCCGTCTTCTGCAGCCTTCCCCCTTCCCCCTTTTTCCACTCTCTTGCCCTCTCTCCAGTACCGTCATCTTCTTTCTTTTTTTTCTTTTCCTTCTTCCTCCTCTCTCTCCCATGAACCATCCCCTTTTTCTTTCCTTCCCATCACTCAGCTCTCTTTTCTTCTCAATCCTCTTATCTTCCCTGCAACCTTATGTTTTTTTTCCTCCATTATTGTATCCTTATTTTTTTTTTTACTTCCTCCAACCACCACCATCGAAACTATTTTTTTTATTTCTAATGTTAGGCTATAGTAGGCCGAACAACACATTGTTTTTTGGCCAAAGGTGACCGAACAGTAGAAATTTCAAATAATAATCTCAATACTATTCAGCGAGGGCTAGTCGAACAACGTAACACAATGTTGTTCAGTCAACCAGGGTCAAACATTCGAAATCTTTTTTTTTTTTTTTTTTTGTTATGTTACCAGTGTGATTTTGGGGAAGATTGGGGAAAAATATGGGAAGAAGGGAAGAGTGATAGGAAAAGAAAAAGACGCATTGCACAGGAGGGAGGGCGGAAAAAAAAGAGGGGGCGGAAAGTTACAAGAGTAGGGGTAAGAAGGAGGAAGAGTGAGAGAGGGGGAGGGGGAGAGAAGGGAGGGAGAGGGAAAACAGGGAGGCAGTTGGATGAGGGAGAAAGGATAGGGAACCGATGCTCCACTGTGGGAGAAGAAAAGGAGGAGAATGGGAGGGGGTATGATTAGTTGGGGGATGGTAAATTAAATGGGTAAAATAGGAAGTTAATAATTTTGGGGGTCTGCGTATAGGAACAATGGATCTATATAGCACGACTCGTACTTTAATGCTAGTAGGTCTTTGTTGAATTATACTTGTGTAGAAATAGAGAATTCTATAATTTCAACAAAATATATGCAACTGTATAATGAATATGAAGCTTGATAAATCCATACTCAAAAATATTACTCACTTTGTTCCTAGAAAAAATTCATTTTTCCTTTTTCATTTGTTCCAAACTTTTTAATCTTTTCTTTTTAAAATGTCATATTTATCATTTTTCTCTTTGATTTCTTACTACTTTAATGGTGGGTCCCATTTGCGCATAAACTTCTTAAAAAAATACATAACATTTCAATATTTATAATATAGTTAATTAGTTTTTCTTAATTTGAGTATATAATTAAATATCACGTTTTTTTTATGAAAGGAGAGTACATTTTTATTTATATGATTGTATTAGTCAACTTTCGGAATTGTAGAGTTCAAATTCAAATGAACAAAACTTCCATAAATACAAAAGGGTTAATGTTACCATTAGTCCCTGCACTTTTTGACTTTTTAGCAATAGTCCCAGATTTAAGAAAGAGAAAATTTGGGTCCAAAATATGATTTTTTTTTTTTCTGTACATTAGCGGTCTCTTAGTTGGATGCCGTTAGTTGATCTATCGTTAAGTGACTATGTGCGCATCACGCGAGTTTTTTTGGGAAAAAAAATCATTTACATTCAAGAAGTTATCATTAAACCTGAAACTTTGAGGGGTATTATTATCCAAACATTATTTCCATCATGAATAGACAAAAATACTCATTTTCCTTTTCTCCTGTAAATTACATACCAAGGAAATTATGTAATTACCTAATGTTGGAAATTGGTTTTACAAATAATTGGTTTGACCAATGTTTGACAAAGTTTTCAAACATGTTACATTTATTAAAAATGGAAATAAGTTACAAAAATGAAATCTACATTTCGAATAAATTAAGTTGATGTATTATTATCTCAAAATCAATTTTGGGTGAATGAGATATTAATACTCAAAGTATGCAACTTAAATTTGTTAATTGAAGAGTAAAGTGATTATGGAAAGTCATATCTCACATTGACAAAATAAAGAGTTTTAAGGTACTTTATTAATGGGTCCATCTTGGAAAGAAGCATCAAACGTTCCATAAGGTGCAACCAAATGGTGTCACACACGTGAGTTAGCTTTGGTTAACCCAAGCTGTCGCTCGAGGTGGTGCTTCGTACCATCCGAGCCAAGCCGCAACCGCGCATATCGCAAAATACGCATTGGGTGCTTTAGAAGCACACTTTGCACTTAGGCTCACTCTTCAATATATGTAAATAGCCCCTAGTTTGACAATTCATAACACAGGAATCTGAAATCATAACGCATTATCCTGTTCAAAGTCTTGGAAGTTCTGAAATGCCAAAGTTCAAGAATATGAAATCATAGCGCATTTCTTGGCAATCATCTCTAAGATGTAATGATTGCCAAGAAACCGTGAAGCATAAGTACGGAAGACGAAGATCGTGTCCAACGCAAGCCTCGACTTCAAAGCTGTTGTTATAAATTAAATTTCTCTTCATCTCCTTCTCTATTTAAAACACTGTCATTTATAAGTTCTGAAATATCAAAGTTCGCTATGATCTCATATTAAAGTGCTGCTTACAAAGATTGAAAAAATCGTTACATCTTAAAGATGATTGCCAAGAAACCGTGAAGCACAAGTACGGAAGACGAAAATCATGTCCAACACGAGCCTCAACTTCAAAGATGTTATTAATTAAATTTCTATTCATCTCCTTCTCTATTTAAAACAGTCATTTGAACGGCAACTTATAAACTACACCTAACACGGATGAAAATAGTTAGCAGCCATCATCGTCTTCTCCAGCAACGGTTGGCTCATCTTCTCCTGCAAATTGTGATTTAATTACTTTCGATAAATTTGCAAGATTTTATTTTAATTTCTTCTTCTGCAAATTGTGGTATCACCTCCATATTGTATCAGCTTCAGCGCCAATAATCAAACCAATTTTGAAATAATTTTTTTTCAATATTATGTGCATAACTATAATTTCAGGGCCATAGCAAGAGGGACAGACATAGACCGAGAGAGAAAGAAGAAACTGAAGCAAGAGCATCCTTGAAAACATCTCTCTCCGAAAAAGGCAACGGGAAAAATTACACAATGGTGCGGTCAATCCAAAAACCCACATCGTTATGTCAGGCACCTTCAAAGTTCCAATTACTTTCAAGGCATATTCCTTCATCAACTTCAACGCCAGATTCTTACAACACGTCAAACAAATCTTCTCAATATAAACTGTCAATCGTTGTTGTAGATTTTGATAGAGAAAGGTCTCAACTGGGCTTGAACTCGAAGATTGGCGGCAGCGGAAGCCGAAAAAGGACGGCGGCAATCAGTTGAAGAAAACTGCCCGCCAAAGAAGCGTAGAAGGCCGACGGCAGAGGTGAGGACGATAAAGATGATGGAGAGAGGAGAGAGGAGAGAAATTTTAGGGAAGGAGACGGGTGGGGAAGGAATAATGTATCTGGACATGATAATAACTAATAAGTTTGTCAATATTCCTAATCATACAATTATTTTTACAACTTTCCTTATAATTAAGTTTTGAAAAATGATAAATTTGTCTTTGTTCAAAACAATTTTCCTCAATTCAAAACATAATTTATAAGAAAAACTTATAAAATTAGTGGTAAGGATATCATTTTCCTAAGTTTGGTAGGGTTGTGAAAGCAGGGGGAGATTGGAGAGAGAAAAAAATTAATGAAATTTACTAAGATGAAAGAAAAAGATCTCTTATGCAAATTACTTTTTAGCCACACTAAAAAAACACTCACGTGTAAAGCATACATGGTCGGTTAACGGTAGAATAGAGTTAACGGCATCCGATTTACAGAAAAATCCTACTTTGACCTAACTTTTCATTTTTATTTTTTTTTCCAATCAGGACTGTTGCTATAAAGTGGAAAAGTACAGGGACTACAGGTGACATTAACCCTATTCAAAATTTATCGGTCCTTAAATTACACATACCAACAAGGCCTTGCTAATAGTATAAGTATTGGGTCACTATGAGTGGACCCAACAATGGGACAGAATGAAGCACTCGTAAAGCCCACATTCAGTAATATCAATATGTCTAATTGGTCCCCCCGGCCCCACCCAACCCCCGCCTACCAAAGAGCCCACATTCCCAGAGAGATTTGCATGTAATGAAAGATGTAATATTAAAACAAAACAAAATACTAAAATAAACTACTTACTTTGATTTAAAATAAGAATAAAAAATGGTTTGTACTCCACTATATATAAAAATGGGGTTATAGTCTCAAACACTCACGTCCGACCTTTTTCTGTCGACTACTTTTTGTTACTCAAGTCCACTTCAAACTTCAAAGTTCAAACCTAACTAACGAATTATATAAGATTTTTGTTTTTCTTTCTTTTAGACGCCCCAAAATATAAAAAATCCTTTCACAGATTAACTTGATTCATTCCCAATAGAAAACAAACATTAAAATCGGGAAAGCAACTTCCCTATTATCCATGCCTAACAAGATTCGAAACTCATCATGTTTTTTTTTTTTTAAAGGTTGGAGGGGACACTCACATTACCCCAACCCTTGAAAGGCTATGGTCAGGCTTGAACACGACCTCTCTATTAAAAAAAATGAGTCGTACCAGTTGAACTAAGCTCGTTTTTTAGCGAAACGATGAGTTAATTACGATGGCTCCCCGCCGTTACATTACGCGTGTAAAAAGTAGTATGCAAGTAATAAGTAAAACTAGAGACAAAATATATGCACATTAGGATGCCATTACAGATTTCTGGTGTTGATGGTCCTTGACAACATTCCTGCAGGACAACATCACAATATTATGTTAGCTTCTTCTAAATGCAATTCCTATTTTTCGTATTTTCAAACTATAATCTGTGCGCTCGATTCGTAAACTAGCGTAAAATTTACTCTACCTTCTTCCCAGAATGAGTGCTTTTGTTTAATTTTATTTATAATAATCATGAACAAAAATGGACACTCATTTTGGGATGGAGTGAATATCTTATGACAAACAAACAGGAGAAAAGGCACTGGGAATAACACGCTTGCACAAACAGCAGCCTTGGTAACATCCAACTGAACAACTACAAAATAGTATTTCTCACGTTCGGTTTCAAAATTCTATTATACCTTTGACTCTTCCAATTCCATATATCAAATCGGTCAAATACTTTTTAACATTTAAGAATGAGATTTTCTGAGACAGAGGAACAATCCTTTCACTGTCTGTTTCTATTTGGAATATTAGTTTAGATCATATCAGCAACAATATGGAAAACCACCAAGACCGGCTAGTCTAAGGGGAAAAAAATATGCAGGCATAAGAATACATCATTTTTATTGAAGATATCAGATTTTCAAATTCAAGTTACAAATAGACCAACGGAAAATCTCTGAATATTGTCAACTTCAAAATGCTGTAACTGCAGACGATCTTCAAATGAGAACGAATGTATTTAGTGTTAAGAAGAAACTACATTCCAATAGACTACCTTGTGTTATGTATAGAGCAATTCAACAATTACAAGTTATTTGCTATGTGACCATCAGATTCGTATGACGTGGAAACAGACTCTCCAGTTGGTATATATGCCCACAATTCTTCAAAAAAAAAAACCTTTTAGTCTGGTATACGAGTTGGTTTCAGATTTTCACCATAAAACGTACTGTTCGGTACAGAAAATAATGATCTCTGCCTATAATATGACCAAACATATAAAATGATGTTGAGAACACCCATAGGCCATACCTGCTTTGAGAATATTAGACTCCAGAAATGCCAAGTATGTACTGCCACACTACCATACGGATGGATGTTTCAGAATGAGGCTTCTTAAAGCTTTGCTACAGGATCATGAAGATGGCCACTTCAGAATAGTAGCTGCAATAAATATAGCTTCATTTTCCTTCTTGACAACAGGTTCATTCTCTGTCAAATTAAAACACCTCAAATAAGTATTTATTTGAGCACATTTAAACTCGAATAAGTTGGATATTTGCATTCCGTCAAAGCTTTTGGGGATTCCTTGTTTAAGATTTTGGCAGCAGCTCACAGGAAAGTGAAACTGGGATAAGAACATGGTGCAGTAGAACTATGCAGGTTAAGAGCGTCTTGAGATAGTGCTTCTAATGACTGATATTGACTGGCAAAAATATCAAAAATCCTTCCAAACCTGTGACCTCCAGGGGACATTGTCCAGAGTCGGCCATGTTATTTTAGTAACCAATAGTTTAAGTCTCTACTTATATAGGTAAAAGAAAAGTAAAACCAATATTCAGTCCACTATAGGCAAGGTGACCAAAGAGAGCAAGAATGTCTACGGGACAAACTAATTATGTACATGTCTTTGGTACACACTTCGATCCAACTAAGCCGCGAAAAAAAAAAAAAAAAAACAGATTAAATGCTGAAAATATTGATGTTTAAAGATTTCTAAGTTTTGCAGTTTGGCATTTACCATCGTTTGCACGAGATGATTGACCTTCCAAGCGAGCCTCCCCTTTGCTAGACCGCAAAAGATAATCTACGGTATCAGTGCAATAATTTCACGACTTTAACTATCACTTAGAGATGGCAAATCCGAGAAGACACTTTCTTCTGTTACAAATTTCTGGTGTTATCAGTCCTTGACGATACATAGTGAAACATACTTCTGGCAGGGCAACAACATAACTTCTATGTTTCTACTTTTCAAACGATTATCTGTGCGACTCAAAGGATGAAAATAACTAGAGAAAATGCCACGATGAATTTCCAACAAAATGCAGCCTTGAGAACAAGTGAACAACCAACTGAACAACTACAAAAAGAAATATTTATCACATTCAGCTTCATTATATTCTTACGTTGACTGTTCCATCAATTCAAAAGCAATATTTGCAATCATTTCAGCAGCTATATTTGCACCATAGACAGTTAGTCGATTAGATAAAAAATTAAGAATGATTTTTCTGAGACAGGAATAAACTTTCGCTGTACATTATCATATCGTCATCCATCAACTATATCAGAATCCCCCAAACCGTGCTACTTGAGGAGGCCAAAGAACAGCAGATAAGTCCAAAATAACTGGTTCATATCCTTTTCTGCAATAAGATACATTTCCCCACATGGGTGGCTAGATATGTAGCATTCACCGAAAGAAACTAGTGTAGATGCAGAACTCACAACTCAACTCATACTTGGCCTTAGTCCCTATCATAGATGCTGAACTCACAACTGAAGAAATTAAGATGGCTTCTAGATGGACCGTACTGCAGATAATGCCAACTCTGAAGATTAAAATACAAAGTTTAAGAAAAAGGAAATACAAGAACATTACAAAAGCTTCACTATGATTATATTCAATTTCTATTCGTAATTTCTTGACATCAATCACATTCACATAATACGCTACAGTATTCACATGTCTTCTTGATCCTTTCCTCACCTGTCACCTAAAAGAAAGACTGATTCATTCTCTTCTATATGGCTTATTTTTTGGTAAAAACATAGAGGAAATCAAGACATAAAAGTTCATTTGGAGATTAAAAACCAAAATGCAAAATCCTGATGTTATCATAGTTCCGAAAATTTCGTGATGCATTTTTCTTGATATTATATCTCTATACCTTCTTCTCAAGCTAAGACATAACAGATCTCAGATGCTAAGTTGCATTTCAAACCAGTTGCTTCTTGAACATGAGAAATAATGAGCATGAAATCTCCTACAGCACAAATGTAGCTTGATTCATTACTAAGTATATTAGCAGATTGAACATATTCCCTCCGTTCCAGGCAAAGAGTTCACTATACTATTTTGGGATGTTTCACTTCAAGAGTCCATTTTCAAAAATTATACCTACAATCTTCATAACGTTTCAACTTTACCCTCTACATCAAACATTTTTGTAAATATGACCAACTCTAATCCTAGTTATAAATCTCCTAATTATTAGAGTTTTCAACCATGGACTCTTTGGGTCGAACGAAGGAAGTATTAAACTGAAGTAACTGGAAAGCCTCCATCTCTTGAAGAATAAACATCACTTCCCCCACCTACGACTTTCTCAACTATCCAACTTTATTTTGTTTAAACCATTGCTTCTTTTGGTAATAGTAGTAGTATACTGTGCTAACATACTGACCCATACAATGTATAACCTACTGTGCTAACATTGAACATGTTTTCCCAACCCCAGCAGACATTACTTTCAAAATAAATGTATAACCTAACACGGCTCCACTTACCAAGGTTGTTGATGAATCTCTTTGTCAAAGCTGTGAAATGCAATTCCTAGAGTACTTTAATGCACGATTTGGAAAGTCCAAAACAAGCAATAATATCAATCGGCATCAACTTGAAATTCAAAATAGCTTATTTGCTTCTGAATGAATCATGTGAAGGCACCAATGCCAAAAATCAACTCAATCATAAAAAATAAAAATAAAAATTTAACAAAAAAATTTTAAAAAATAAGAAAATATGCAAATGCATTGCTGCGAATGGGGGATGAGTATCAAACTGGAAATATAAACATTAAGCTTCGTGAAGTGAAGTATATCTGATGAAGTGTAAGTTGAAATAATGTACTGGAGCATATGCATTGGCAACTAGCCAGCTTGCTTCATTAATTGTTACACAGACAGAATTGCATAGTCGCATTTCATGGATGTTGTATAGGTGAATCTTGAATTCCCGCTAGCGGTGATTCTCATATGAAGGAGGGCCGTAATATTCTTCAAGTCAAATAACATATATTTTTGGACATAGCCTCCCTCCCTCCCTCCCCAAGCCATTGGTCATCTAAATAGTAAAGGCTTCAAGAAAAATCGCACGCACGTTCACACAGACAACAGCAAAGTGCAAGAAAGAGCTTGAACTTTGGTATTAAATGAAATACTGAAAAGATGGATATAGATACTTCATCAAGTTAACAAGCTGAATAAAATCGACAACTACTAAGCATTCTAAGAATTACAGTAACACTTACATTTTAGAAGCACAAAGGAAAGACAGTCTCCTTTCATAGTATTCTAGAAATGATGCAGAAACATTTTATTCAAGTAAAACAACGACAGTTTGTACTGCAAAAACAGTATATGCAAGCAAGGGCATAACCTCCAAAAGTTGACTTGATACCCTGGATAAGATCAACAGCAGCTCAACTAAACAATAGAACCATGCTTTGCACAAGCCCAGGCACTACCATAAGTAATCTATGCTATAAATAATTTAATCAAACTAGTTAATTTCCATAGACATCTCCTTTCTTTTCAACTCCAATGTCATGTGCTCATTTTCAAGCTTCATTCTCTCATTTTCCATCCTCATCATATCCAACTCCCTATCTCTTTTCTTGCAAAATCTTTGCCACTTGAACCGCTCTTTCTCCAATTCCAACATTTGCACCTGAAGTTGTAACTTCTGTTCTTCCAACTGTAGTGACCGATGCTTCATCCAGTGCTCTTGTAAGATATTTGCTTCCATGTTCTCAGGTAAAGACTGATTTATATCACCCTGTTTTGGCTGAGTAGTGAAAGTTTTGTTACAATCCAGAGATTTCGAGAAGTTCCCAAAACCAGTACCTTCGTGACCCTGGCATTGTTTTATCCTCTTTGCAGCCCCCTCTGGCATCCCATATACTCCCCTGCGATCTACAGATAGAGGATGATGATTCTCCTCAAATTCATCACGATCTTCCATTTCTGCATCCTGATCATCTTCGTCATGATCATCGTGTGGGTTCCTCCTACTATCATTGTTCTCCTGATCATCTCGAGTTCTAAGAGCCAAGCGCAATGAACGCTGTAAGTCAGGATCTGGAGGCAGATGTAATCGATTTCCATTATGGTAGGAACACATCTCCTCATAGTATAAATGTTTAGAGCTAAGAATTTTTCTTACTTCCTCCTTTGCTTTCTCTGAAACATGATCCATCACATCCAGGAGTGTTGGATTCTCAACAACCTCACAAGAAGTTCCCCTCCCAAGGATCTCATTAAGTCTCTTGTACCTTTTATTAAGATCGTTAAATTTATCCTCACACTGCTGAGGTGAAACAAAATGACCCCTTTCAGCCATAACCTTTGAAACCGACTTCCACTTACCCTTCTTCTGCAAATTGGAATATCTCCTTCTCGCCCCACCCCCATATTCCAAAGCAGCATCTTCACCTATGTAAGAAACAGCAGTAATCAAAAGCCTCACCATCGTATCCGTCCATTTCACTCGCTGCCATGGTGACATCTTTTTTCCTCTATTTGGATCGTTATGGCCATCGTGCCCATCTTCTGTAAAATTTGTCTCGTCCTCATCACTTGTGGAATTTTTACCCCTCTCTCCTTTGGCGAAATCTGTTAAAGAAATGGTCTGATTTTGATCAGAATCCTGCATGCTTCCGATTGTGAGGGGGAAATTCTCATGAATCGAGGGAGGAATCATCGACCCTTGCTGTCTAGGATAAGACTGATGATGGTGGTGGAGTGTAAAGGGCATATGTTGTTGATGATGAACTCTCAAAGGACCTTGCAAGTCAAGACCT
Source organism: Codonopsis lanceolata (assembly GCA_013146195.2). Taxonomy (NCBI): domain Eukaryota; kingdom Viridiplantae; phylum Streptophyta; class Magnoliopsida; order Asterales; family Campanulaceae; genus Codonopsis; species Codonopsis lanceolata. The sequence goes on from CM028379.1 coordinate 4,344,423, forward strand.
CCATAAGAAGAAGCACCACCACTGCCACCCGGAATCATACTTCCAGATGTCAAATTGCCCTCCATTAATTACTACCCCAATAACTTAGATCAAAACCCCAATACTCCTTTTTCCCTCAAAACCCTAGTCCAACCATCAATTATTCAAAACTTAAGCTATAAACCCATTTCAGAGAACCCTAACCTGTCAGCAACTTTTACTCCACCAAAGCCATATGTCTACAATTTTTTTGCCTTTTCAGCACAAAAACAACCATACGCATTTTCGTTACTCCCAGTTCATTCTAGAGCTATCTGATTCATCAATTAACCAAACACTTGTTTCCAAACAAAGATAGATGAGGCAAATAACAGTAGACTGAAATGCACAAAATCCAGTAACAAATACGAAATTCGAACTCAAACAAAGAAACCCAGTAAGCATTCACGAGAAATCGATCGACAACAGGTTGGTTTCATCAAGAATTGAAGCTAAATCAGGAAAATCAAGAACTTACAAGAGTTAAAAAGCTGATGAACCTGGGTTCCCAAATTAGATTAGAGCTGGGGAAAAGCAAAGATACGAGGGTGGAGAGAGAAGAGATCTATATAAATAACATTCCCTGAGATTATGCAAAGTTGGGGAATTGGAGTAATAGTAAGCCAATGAATAAATGAAATTTTGGCTTTTTGGGAGATTCAATGAATGGGAGAATCCGGTAGGTCCATTTTGGTAAAATTAAAATGCATAATGTCACAATCGTACCTCCCAGAAAGAGGCGTAAAAGTAAATCCAAAAAAAAAAAAAAACCCCTATAATTTCTTTTATTGTTTATAAGTGCTAAATTTTTATTTATTTATTTATTTTAATTTTCTAAAATATCTTCAAGTCCTAAGGTCACATATAATATTAATATCAAGTTTTTTAAAAAAACAATTCAAAATTTACATTAACAAAGGCTTTCCAATCCTTATGTGAGCAAATTTTACATCTTTCAACAAGCTTTTATAAATATCAATTCTTGTAAAGAAAAAGAATGTATAGAGATTTGAGCCTAATATTAAAAATAAGTTATTGTTTTAGAGATTTGAGCCTAATATTAAAAATAAGTTATTGTTTTAGACCAAGTATGTACAATGCTTGATATTCAGTAATTAAATGTGGTTGGTCAAGTGAGATTCAATAGTTTTTGTTGGGAGTTTTGGGAGTTTGCAGTCGCAAGAAGTCAAATAATGCTTGTTAGCAGCTTTAATGAGATTTATGTTTGTGTTGAAGAAGTATGGGTATAAGTATAATTGTGTTGCGCGTGATGAATGTGTGGATGTTTTCATTCTAAGTGAGATATCTTTAGGGAAAATAATTTATGTTAAATTTAGTGTACAAAGTATACAAATATCTAATCACAACATGACATATGTATTACTTTTTTTCAATCAAATCTGAAGTTCAAATTGTACACATATTCTTTTAGGATTGACAAAGGTTATATTGGTATACTTGGGGATGAAGACTAATAACTATCGTTAATTTGTCAATTTCCCTAATAGAAGTGTTGTTTTTTTTTCATTGTCCAAAATCCATTTCAAAGCTTTTAACCATAGGAGTACGTGAGACCGTCTTATCGATCATAATTCGTAAGATAGAGTCTCAGTTTTTCACAACTCAGCCCACCAATACATAATACATAATGAGTCGAATCTAGGAGATCGTCTTACACAAAGTACTTGTACAATCGTATTTCTTAATTTTTTTTTGTCTTGCTGTAGCTGTAGCTTCATCAGTGGAAGCTGAAAAAAGTAGCAGCAAATCCTTTTGGTTCAGTTTGGGAATGTTGCGTGTCGCCGTGTACTAGTAAGAAGTAGCAAGTGCTTTTGGTATGGTTAATTGGTTCAACTGCCTCAACAGTCAACAGTGGAGCCATGATGGTTATTAAGGTTTGGCTACATAGATTCATATCATGACTTGAGCCTATAATTCCAGGAGATGTTAATATAGGCATTGAGTAGCGAATGGAATTGTTTGTACCTTGTGGCTTGTGCTGCCAACGGTGCTTGATAGAAGGCAATTGACAATTGCTCAATTAACGATTTTCAATTATCCCCAAAAGTGGGTAAAGTCAAATTAGAACCAATTCAACTATCCTTAAGAGGATTCTTTCTGGACATAAAGTGGGTAAACACTATTCTTTTCGTAACAGGCAGAGATTTGTACAACTTCTTAGGCAAATATCCCCATTGATTTGTGTGAAATATTTCCTTAGAAGTCGGTATTTACCACTTAGAAGTCGGATGAAAATCAATTTTCATCTTTCAATAATACTATAACAAACCAACCATCGTAATTCATAATACCTAATTGAGGTAAAATCTTTCATATGCAAGCAAGTTGCTGAAACCGTCGGTTTCGGTGTCAGTTGATCTAGAAAGCTATGCTGAATTTCCGCCTTCCACCCAAAGAATATTAGATTGATGTACTTAGATGCTCGTCTTTTTGTATTTGTATACTATTTTTAAGTTAATTCACATTTTCCGGTTTAAGCTACCAGACAAGAGAACGACAAGGTCAGCCACGCTCTTCTCCAACAACAATAACTTTATTACAGTTACAACTTGATGAGAGAGTAATTTTATGAGTAGAAATCTGGCAACAACTGCACAACTACAATTGAGGAATGAGGCTTGCCTTGCACTCATTCTTTCCCTTCGGCAGCATACAGTGCCTTGATTTCTTCAACATCATCGTAGCTACCGAGAAATATTGGAGACCTCTCGTGTATCTTCGTTGGAACCAAGTCAAGTGCCTGCCAGGATAAAGGAATAGTTAGACCCCAAATTAAGCACCAGCAAGTAAAAGCCCAAAAAATAAATCACAGCAGATCTTAGGTACAAGACCACGTAAGTTATTAAGCTACTCCAACACAGTTATTTAAATATGATTAGTTTCATAATTTTGGACATTGCTTAGTCTTCTTATTCTTAATGTTTCTTATGAGGTAAGTCACATGCCTCAAAATTAGGTCATCTAGAATCTTCTTCTGTAACTATATATATAGTGAAAGAGAAAAATCAATGACTGAAAGGTTAGTCCTGGATTATTCATATTTTTATATTCTTTGTGTATTACTTGGCAGTAGTTTCCCTACAATTAGCTATTGAGGCTTGGAGAGTTATTCCATCCTTGTACAGAGGCATTAGCTTGATCAGCCTCCCACAACAATTGAAGGATTCAAGACGATCCCACGGTTCACCCCGTTTAAGTGTGCTGGGAATCAGGAGGACAGAAGATTCTCTCCCTACAGTACACTTTGCCAGGACCTAAGAACATAGTTGTACATTCATCCTAGAACAGACTTGGATGACGATAGGTTATGTAAACAAAACTTTTTGCCTAACTCTCTTTCTTGAAGGTAGACTGTAGAGAGCTACGATAAAAGGCACATGCAATTATATCTGTGACCTCCATCACCTGAAACGGATAACATGCGAAATTAGCAAAAAAATTGCCATGTCATTACCCGTTCCTTTCCTGTAAAAGCCAGACCTCCAGCTTGTTCCATCAAGAAAGACATTGGGAAGACTTCATAGAGAACCCTGTTTCATTCCAATTTAATCAAAGTGACTCTTTGATACTTTTTGTAAACTCGAAAGGAAAATGATATTCTGAATTTAACCCAATATACCTAAGTTTTCCATTGGGGCTTTTCTTGTCAGCAGGGTACAAAAAGATACCCCCATAAAGCAATGTGCGATGAACATCAGCAACCATGCTGCAGAAGGAAACGCAAGAAACCAGCATTAAAACAGTACAAACCTCCCGCCAATACCACATCACGTCAAAGTCTGACAATCCATAAGTGATATACTGATATCTTAGAAGCAATGGAACTAGGATCTGCAGCAATTCTAATAGCAATAATAGTGTCTAAGACCCCAAAAGAAAAAAACAAATAATGCATCCAAAACCTTTAGGAAATGCACACAAGAATAGAAAATGATTATAAAAAAACATGTACAGCTTCAAAAGATAAAGATGGAAAAAGTTTTAGAGCAATGAGTTCATTGATGGCTGAATAAGTGTATATAAAAAGTTTAGCTCTGTATCATATGAGTCCACCAGGATAAAAAACGAAAAAGGATAAGAGTGGTGATTTTTCATTTTCCATGTGATGGTTAGTGGTAGCAGATGACCAACCTATTGGTACAGCACATTAATTATGAATACAACTCAACCCAACTTTGTCCCAATTACTTGGCGTTGGCTAGATAAACCCTTTTTCACCATTCAGTTCAGTCCAATGTAAGGTCACACAAGCCACACTCATTCACAAAATATAACTAAACAAATGAAAGCCCGCGAGTAACTTCTATGCAAAGATCCATTACCTTCCAATGTATCTTAGAGATTTCGATGAAGAACCATCTTTAGGGAACTTGCACTTCTCCACGTACCTGGAAATTGAAGGATGTCAAAATGCATGTACCAACAGGAATGAGAGAAGATAAGTAGATAACATTGTGTTAGACGTACTTTGCCGTTGGACCATCCCAGTTTTTGGCATTTCCTTCATTCACCGAGTAAATCTTTCCTTTCCTAGGTATCTGTGCAGGATCATATGAACAATTATAAGGAAGGAAAAGTAAGACAGTGACGATGAATATAACGTTCATCTATCTACAAGGAAAAATGTGATGAACATACATCTCTCTTACTATAAAAGTCAAGCTTGTTTCTTACAATTTAATTGATAGACAAAAATAACCCTTCACCAAATAAACTACCCATCATTTAATTAAGGACAAAATAAGTAAATTTACCATGACAAAAAGTAATGTTTGGACAAAAATAGCCCTAACTATAATAAATCACTCACTATTAATTAAGGTTAAACAAGTAAATTTGTCATGTGCTAATTAATTTCATGAATATTAAATAATAATTTGATCCCTTGTACATATTTTAAAGTTAGATCCTACATTATTGAATTCTATTCATTTCGTCTTGTATTTTGATTTTGTTATCATTTTCCCCTTCCTACCATTATCGTTGCAAATATCGTCCAATATATTCTAAAATGACAAAAATACATTTACTCAAGAGACTAAAACTTTATTCGAAACTAAAAAAATATTTGAAACTAAAAAATAATATAGTTTTATTTCTTTATTTCTTAATATATATATTCGGGAAAGACATTATTAGATGTATATAGAAAATTGTAACTATAATAATAGATTTGTTGGTGAGTATCAAATTATTAAGCAAATCTATAGCGTGTTTAGTTATTACCCATGAATTAGCTAAGGGAAATAGTTAAGAAAATGTGTCATAATCTCAAGAAGATGAAAAAAATGAAGAACCAATTGATGAATCTATGCGTTTTGTTAGAAAATAATGCTAAAATCTATTGTTTACTTCTTTGAAATTTCAGACTACTACAACAGCTTTTAAAACTATCACTGGTTCCTAACTTATAGATATTACAAACAAAACCAATGTTAGTAATCACAAATAACTGGATTCAAAATATTTTACTCATTTTCATTACTGGGTTCCAAACCTCTAACATTTTTTGGTCTTAACTCGGTTGTTTCTCTTCATTGGACTCGAGGTAGTTACATGTGAGAATCTCTCTATTCCCTCCTCTAACTATCGACTTTCTTTCTTTTACCGCAACTCTCATTTTATTGAAATAGGTTGTCACCAACAGACATCCTTTTAAGTAGTCTCATCCTAAAATTATATTTTCTCCTTACTTAGTAATTTGAACAAAAAGTGGATTGGAACTAAGAAATGAGAGATGTTTAAAGAAAGAAGTTCGACTAAACGAAAGCTAAAGAGATTTTATGTCTCCATTAAGCAAGGCGAGGTGAGTGCGTTTCTTGGTGATGGTGGTGTTAGGGGCGGTGATGACGACAATTGTAGCGATGACAATGGTGGTTTAGATGAAATACAACATTGTGAGATTTCCAAATTATCAAATTTGCAAAAATCCATATGGGTTTTAGTTTCAATTTAAAATTTTGAAAAATTAAAAAATTGAATTTGAGTTTGTAAAAAGTGAAATTTAAGGATGTGGTGGTGGTGTGCCCATAAATCATGGCTTTTGCAAATGGGTTACTTTGAAGGTAGAAGTAAGGAATTAGAAAATCAAATCAAATCAAAAATTAACTTTTGTGCTAATAGTGAAATTTGAGGTGGTAGTAGTGGTGAGTCTATGAATGATGAGGTTGACGAAAGAAAGTGAAGGATGAAATAATAAATTAAATAAAATCTAAATTTCATTTTTTTTTTGGAGTAATGCATTTTTTGTGCCTTTGAATTTAAAATGAGACAAAGTATAACTATTGAAATAATTATTTATTGTTTTAATTAAAAAATATTTTAAATATCAAATGATAACCTAAATGATGAAAATATAATCAAATCTCACTTTGCGTCACAAGTAAAATATGATCAAAATAATCCTAACATGTATGATTTTCCATTACTGTTTTTAACACCCATGAACAGTGAAGGACAAAGTCGGACAAATATAAAAATTGTGTATGAAAGTGATATGAAAAAAATGTAACTATAATAATATATTTGTTGGTGAGTATCAAGATATTAGGCACTTATGTAGTATGTTTAGTAATTACTTGTGAATAATCTAAGAAAATGCATTAAGGCAAGGTGATATAATGTCAAGAAGATTTAAAAAATGAAGAACTTTGTTGACAAATCTTTGCGTTTTGTTAGAGAAGAATGCTAGAATTTATAGGAGATGCGTTTGAAGAAAGCAATCCGATTTAATGGAAGTTAAATATATTTTATTTTTCCATTTTAGCAAGGCAAGGTGAACATGTTTCTTAGTGGTGGTGATACCGATGGTGGCAATTGCAGGGGTGGTGGTGGTGGGGGGGGGGGGCAATTGTAACCATGACAGTGGTGGTTTAGGTGGAATACTATATTGTTAGATTTTCAAATCATTAATTTTTCAAATTAATCTTCATATGGGTTTGGGTTTTAATCATTAAATTTGAAAATTCAAAAAATTGAATTTAAGTTTGTAAATAGTAAAATTAAGGTTCACGTAGTGGTGAGTCTATAAATGATGAGTTTTGCGTATATGTTAATTTGAACGAAGGAGTACGAAATTAAACAAAGAAATACAATAAAATAAAAAAATTGATTTTTGAGTTAATGATGTTATTTAAAGTGGTAGTGGTGGTGGGTCTATGAGAGATGAGGTTAGTGGAAGAAACTGAAAGAAAACAAAATAAATGAAATAACTTTTAAATTTCATTTTTTGAGAGTAATGCATTTTTTTAACTTTAAATTTAAATATAAGACAAATTATAATTACAAATTATAATTTTTTAACTTTAAATTTAAATATAAAACAAATTATAATTACAATATTGAAAAAATGCTGGGAAAATGACTAAAATGCCCTACACGTGAAATACCATGTGCACATTAACGTCAGATTGGTAACCTTCGTCGTGACTAGAGGGCAAACTAGAAAAGAATTATAAAATGAGATATGAAAATAACACAAAACTTAGGTTGGGTGGCAAAGTGGAGCTTTATAGATATTTTGCGTGAATTTCGTTTTTTTATTGTAAGTATATGTACTTTGGGGTTGAAAGTTTGATTTATCTAACACAAAAGGAGTCATAAATTTCAGAAACGACATAAACAAAGTCTCCAAAAACAATATGTTTATTTAATATAGTAAGTTTGAATTATTTTCAATTCACACACTTATAAAAGTGAATAAATTCGTGTTTGGTAATAAAAAAAGAGAATGAAAATAACCAATAAAAAAAGACAAATTTATAGGATAAGTTGCTATACAATGACTAAGTATACATTATAAATAACCGGAAAACAAAGTATCAAAAAAGCTAAAAGCACAACAGCACAATTTATAAGTTTCTAAAATTGTAATGATTAAAATACAAAAAACATATAATTAAAAGTAAACATAAAAATGAAGAAACTAGCAAGTTATTTATAAAAAAATCATTAGCACCACGTGCAACGCACGTGAACCTTACTAGTACAACTAAATAGGTATGTATGACACATAGATGAGATTTGCAAGAAATATTGGACATAATTGGAAGGACATTACCGAGAGAGAAAGAAAGAGAAAGAGAAAGTTAACTGGGTCATACACACAGGGTTCAGGGGTATTTCCTTCACAAAGATGGGAAGTATTTGAGATTTTGAGTATACATAAAAAGAATGAGTGGCCACAATGTGGACCTATTGATGGGAATATCACTAAGGTGTCATAATCTTTTGAGAAAGCAGTAACATTTTTAGAGAAACAAATATACCAAGATTTTGAATATGATTGATGGTCCGCCCAACCCATTGCAGGTAGAAGATGTCATAATTTAGCTTAATTGTATGACAAAAGTGACACAAACAATTATCATATTGTTCTTGAAGGAAGCAACCATTTTATTAAATATAACAAGAAATATTCTCCCACATAGATCCAGATGTACAGGAATGGAATTCACCTTAATGTCTGCATGCGTGAGTATAAACTCCCCAAGAGATGGATCGAGAGTAAATCCATTAACACCAGATCCTGTGCTTAGCACAAGCTGTAAAATGAATCAATGTCCAGGTAAGTAAAATTTCATAAGAGAAGCAACTCTGGCCAACAGGCTCATACGTTCAGACTACCTTTCTAGCCCAGGAAAAGAAATGTCAATTCAAAACACAAATGTGCAGTCAGAACAGAAAATGGAAAGCTTCTACAGTGAAGAACAAGAAGGGGCGGTTCCAGGATTTTGATACCACGTGGGCTTGGTATTTAAAAAATATTGTAATCAATAATAACATTGCCAAAAAAAATGGATGAATATTGATGTTTTTAATGAGTACTGGGTTTCTAGAGGATGAGGACTATTGATGGGTTACTTTGGGTTATATAAAAACAAATTATTATTTTTTTGGCAAATTTTGAGGTGGGCTTGATCCCCATTCACAACCCCTTTAGATCCGCCCACGGATAGTTAATTATTTGAAAAATTATGTGAAAAAGATTTTTACAAAAAACCCAGATTGAGCTATGAATCGTGTGATACATGAAAGAATATGCCTCATACCGTGCAAGAGCTTCCATACATGCAGTATCCTGCAGCTAGCATGTTCTTTCCAGGTTGTAGCACGTCTTCCAAAGAGGGCTCACCGCCATCTTTTATCATATAAATCCCAAAGATCTAATATAAAGAGAATATCCAATTGATCACACTGCAATATCAAGGTATTTTGAAGAAACATATATGGTGGTACAAAATCCAAACTAATACTGGCAATTAAGAAGTTCGAATCGAAGTCATACAGTTCCAATGGAAACACCACAATCGATGTTGGAGGAGCCATCCAATGGATCAAAAACAACGCAATACCTGCATGATTCCACACATTCTTTACAAGAGTACAATAAGGACTTCCAAGATTTGAAATATATAACATTGAAAAAAGAGGTGCTAATGGATCTGTACAACAATAAAGAGCATCAGTGAGTACCTTCCACGGTGGGATGTCTCCACAAATGTTGCCTCTTCATCCTCTTCTGAAACAAGGATGCACTGGAAGAAGATTGCCCATTCTCAGGAACAAAATTAAACAGTTCTATAAATGTGTACTAAAAAGATTTTCTGCAGTGACTCACTGTTCGGCCGCTGCTGATCAAAGCCTTCACAAAAACTTCATTCGAGAGCACATCCAATTTCTTTTGCTCTTCACCCTAAAGCCAAAGAGAATATTTAACAAAAAAGTCACATGGACGACAACTCCTCTTTTTGTTTGTGCAGAGCGGAAGAGAGCAGGAGAATATTACACTGATCAGTTAAGTATTGCTTAAGGACTTGCCTGCACATTGGTCTCACCAGCAAGTCCAATGAGTTTGGCTAAACCCGCCTGCAAAAGTGCACCTTGACATATGAGAACAGCTTAGAAAAATAATTATGAATAGGTTATTAAAATCAATCTACTTTGAGAGTCAGAATCGTTCTACAAAGATCTTCTGAACTTGATGAGTGATTGAATTATCAGAATTTTCCGCACGAATTTCTCTAACCAATATAGTGAGTGGAGTAAAAACAGTTTCGAAACAGCCATATTTGGTTGCTAAAATACAGCAGAGAGGAAATACTACCGAGTTAGAAGTTTATATACAATTTCAAGAAGCGAAACCGACAAGAATACTATCTAATAGACTTTAGCATAACACAATACTTGAGGGAGCTAGTTCCATACTTCTATTAGACTGTAATCACAAGAGCTATATGACAAAAAGTCTGATGTAATTTTAGTTCCCTCAAGGTCTTCCAGGCATCAAAAACAGAGTCTAGCTTGATATCCACATTATTCGATTTCTAACTTTTAATTTCAAACAAGATGTACTCACGTACATAACATAGCACTGCTAGTAATCGATAACTATACATATATTTAACCTAATGATCTGAAATTGGGACTATAAGATACTCAAAAACAAGCAAATGACTGAAATTACTCCAAAGCTTGCAGTTACTTTTAGAATGTGCGAAATTAGGAAATCATTCAGAATTAGAATCCGGAGAAATTCAACAATTGATCAGAAGTTAACATGATTGTCAGAATGAACATAGTTACGTCCCGGACAAGTGAATTAATGAGTTAAACTGAGATATATTCATTAAATAGGATACTGGCTTGCAATTAGCTAAGAAAATCAAAGCAAAAACCTCAAATTAAAATACTATCCAAAGAGAGGAGGCAATGAAACAAAGAACATCCATCGTGTAAAACCGATCAGTCATAGCAGAAGCGAAAAAACAGAGAGCGGGAAATTAAGGGACGGGACCTTATTAACAGCAGAGCAAACGAACTTGCAGCCAAGCACAATGTGACTTAGCAAGATGGAGAAATCACCGCGGGATTCAGGATGCTTGGTCTGCTCGTTGAGGACGAACCGGGTAATAGTCATCAAATCCGTCCGGTAAGCATCGGCGGCGTGGTCCATCTTCACGAACAAACTCGGCGATCAACCACCCCTGCCCCTAGGACTTTCAACTTGATTAAAAGAATCAAATTCGTCACACAATTCGAGAATCAAGGATAAAGATAACGAGTACACTATATATGTGTTTGTAGAATGGTGGGAGGAGTAAGAGGAGGAGGAGAGAGAAAGAGGAGGGGGGATGAGGTTATCTGAGGTCAGTGGAAATGTTCGATGACACGTGGGAGTACCGGCGTGAGGGAGACGCTAGTGGTCGTCACTGAGGATAACGATTACAACGTCGTCGCATGACCGTCAACCCCCATCCCATTAGCCTAGTCCTCTTCCTCTCCCTCTCCCCTGCCTATTTTCGTCTCGCTCTCTCTCTCTCCATCCTTACTGGCTGTCATTCCGCAGCAGTTATTGGGTCTTTGTCGTCTGTCTCAAGCTGACGGTGTCCGCGGAGAATTATTTATACCTTTTCCCTTTACTTTTTTTTTTTTTTTGGCTCTTAAGTTCCTTTATTACACAATAACTGATAGTTTAATACTCCCTCCGGCCTCCGTTCCAAAATTATTGGACAAAAACGTAGTTAAATAGTTTTTATGTGTATTTTTTATAAAACATATCTATTGGTCAGACTAATTGTGTGTTAAACGTATTATGAATTAAGATACATAAGTAGTTTTTCAGGAGATTTACCCAAAGTATTGTCCTGCCTCTATTCTTGTCCATTCTTAAAATATTATTATGTTTAAAAGTTTCTTTTTAAAACAGTATTTTTACGATTCTATCATTTTATCTTTATTTTTTTATGAAGACATATATACATGAATTTAAAAAATAATACACACGATATCAATCAATTTTTTTTATATAATCTATGTGTGATGTGTCAAGCTACGATACATAATTTTGGAATAGATATAGTATTTCTATACAAGGACAAGAATATTTCGATAAAATATCCACAACCTTCGCCTCGTCTCTTGCCTCTTTTGAAGCCTATCGCGATTCAGATATTTTTTATCTTCACCATTATATTCAATCATCGAGATCTCAACTAATATTTGGAGATCTGCACTGCCTCTTTCGTAGTGTTTTATTAGTTATTGCCGAGGGGATTAAATTAAAATATCCCAACCCAAAAAAATCTCCGACTTTTTGCATATATCCTTGTGAACTTTTTTTGTTTTGACTTGTACTAGACGACACAGTATTAGTTGAGGACTTAATCAATATATAGAGTATATTATGTTGAAATGAATTAATATTTAATTAGAATTTTGTGGGATTTGGATATATGTACAATACGTAATAAAAAAGAGAAAAAACTTAAATAACTAACAAAATAAAATAGTTTACTTGGGCATTTATTTCATAAAAAAACAAGAATTAAATAATTTAATTGTAATTATAAAAAAATAGATATGTAAAAAGAATATTTTATTGTTTTTTCAATAACAAAAACTCAGTCTTCTTCTGGGGAATCTTGCTTCACAACAATAGTTGGTTTAAAAACATGAGATGCAATAACTTTATCAATTATTTTCACCTCCACATGAGAAAAAAATTTAAACACATTAAGTTAACCATATTTTATGCATTGAAGTCGTCTAATTAAAATAAAATAAAAACATGCTACTTCATCTACAAAACTTGAATCCTTCCACATAACATCATACAATATAAAATAAAATAAGATACCGGTTTTAGTTCCAATTTACAAATTACAATGTAAGGATTGCACCTCTAATGTAGTTGCCTTTAATTTGTAACTTGTTTTTAATTCTACTAAATGAAACTTAAATTAATTATTCGTCAAAGATTGTTCGTCGCCAATATTTGCACCCTATTTCCAACAATTTTAACTAGGCTGAAAGTTATTATCCTTACTTTGTCGGGAATTTATTCTTGGAAAAATTCCCAAGGTTGGGATTCAATTTCACTTTTGGAGTCTACACTGATCGTCATCTCCAACTGGAGTGCCTTGAGCAAAAAGAAGAAAGCTGGATCGACAATCTTTCAACCCGGTGAAATATTTTAAACCAAAAATCTTGAAATATTTTTGTTAGTGTGTTGAATAATAGATTTAAAATTATGCTTCTATGCACGGTTGTTTCAATAGCGTAGCAGGGCTTGTTTTGATTGATTGTTACCTAAACTGAAAAAGATAATTCTGGAGAGGAACACTTTATTTTATTTAATATTATATGATAATATGTAGGATGATTCAAGTTTTGTTGATTAAGCAATGTGTTTTTATTTTATTTTAATTAAACGACTTCAATGCATAAAATACGGATTAACTTAATGTGTTTAAATTTTATTTGTCTCATGTATAGGTAGAAATAATGGACAAAGTTATTGCATCTCATGTTTCTAAACCAACCATTGTTGTGAAGCAAGAGTCCCCAAAAGAAGACTGAGTTTTTATTATTGAGAAAACAATAAAATGTTATTTTTACATGTCTATTTTTTTATAATTACAATTAAATTATTTAATTCTTGGTTTTCTTATGAAATAAATATCCAAGTAGAATGTTTTATTTTGTTAGGTATTTGGGTTTTCTCCTCTTTTCGTTGAATAGTGTACATATATTCCAACTCCTATAAAATCCTAAGTAGTTCATTCCAACATTGTCTGCTCCTTGTATTGATCAAATCCCAAACTGGCATTGTGTCATATGTACGGGCTCAGAATCTAGTATTAAATAAAATAAAATGTTCCTATCCATAATAAACTTTTTCAGCTTAGGTAACAATCAAAAGCAAGCATGTTGTCTCGATATCAAATAGATTAGGAATTGAAGATTTTGTTTTAATGTATAGCCAGTTGTTTGTGTTCTTGAAAAAGAACTTCGGCTTTTTCTTCGGTTGGACAAATACGAGGAAGTCTGTTGAATGCAGAAATCTCATTGATCAATGAATTTGGTATAACTTTTGAGTGTCGTTGGTTTATTAGTGTGTGTCGTTATTTATTAATTGAGCGTCGTTAGTTTTATTAATGCGTCGTTGTTAACTTTCATTCTTAAATATATGTTCAATTTTGCCTCGGTGTTATTTAATTATGTATTGTATCTTCCAATTCTGCCTCGGTCTTATTTAATTAGACATTGTATCTTCTAATTTTGCCTCGATGTTATTTAACGTTAGGTTTCTTACTTTTTCATTCTTAAATATATGGTCAATTCTACCTCGATGTTATTTCATTAGGCATCGTATCATTCAATTCCAATTCGGTCTCGATGTTTTATATTAATTAAGCATCGTTCATAAAATTAAGAATCGTTCATAAAATTATTTTGTCTCAATGTTATTTAATTAGGCATTGTATCTTCCAATTCGGTCTCGAAGTTTTATATTAATTAAGCATCGTTCATAAAATTATGAATTATTCATAAAATTATGGTAACCCACTACCCACGTGTCATTATTTAAAAATTAAGTATCGATATTATTTAATTAAGCATCAAAGTTTCTATCATGCCTCGATTTTTTATATTGGCGCATCTTTATTAACTTATAAAAAATACATGTGTTTCTTAATTTAAAAATTGTGTGCAAGTGTTATTTAATTAAGTATCATATCTTCAAATTTCAATTCGGCTTCGATGTTTTATATTAATTAAGCATCGTTTATAAAATTAGGAATCGTTCATAAAATTATTTTGCATCGGTGTTATTTAATTAGGCATCATATCTTCTAATTCGGTCTCGGTGTTTTATATTAATTAAAAGCTTGTTTGGGCGAGTGTTTCGACGCAAAACGCTATATAAAACGCTTCGTTTTCATTATCAATCGTTTCAATATTGAGTTTCAAAACGTTGCGTTCACATAACGGACTGCGTTTTGAAACGCTAGAATTTGAAGCTTTTTAACAAAACGCTCCACCAGAAACGTTGTATCCAATTCTTGACTAAAATTGCCCTCCCTTGTTAAAAAAAAAAAAAAAGGAAGAAGAACATCGGATTATGCCGAACAAGAAATTAAGAATCATTCAAATAACTTTTAAATAAATTGAAAATATGAAGAACTTTAAAGCCCTAATATCTCATCCAAAACACCCCAAATCTATTTTTTCTAAAGAGAGGGAATTGATTCAAAACAAAAGGCTGAATAGGAGATCGAAGTGCCCATTTTCAGTTGAGAAGATCCAAGCAATTTTCATGACCGTTCGGGACAAGCATGGCAGCGATGGAGGGGAGATCGGCGGCTACGACACATCCGAAGTTGAGTCTGTGAGTAGAGGACAACGTTACAAAGGAGTAAGGTGTGGAAGGGGTGATTTGGGTGGGGGAGACGGAGGCAGAGGTCAACAAAATGAATTGAGTTTTGAGAATTGTGGCAAACAACCCCTAAATGATCCTAAATCTGTATACTCATTTACTTTAAAATATTTTATTAGTTGTTGACTTGTTAGCCTTATTTTAGGAGATATATTTTTAAAACATTATTTTAGAGTGATATATGAGATTTTTTTTTACTTTATTATAGTTGATATTTTTAATTTAAAATTATTTTTGTTTGATAAGTAATTGTATAAAAGGATAAAACCGTATTTTAACAAATATTTAGATTATGAAAATAACGTTTTGAAATAGTATTCCAAACGCTATCATAATGAAAAAATTGTATTTTAAAAAGGTTATGTTTTAAAAACTCTACACCAAACGAGCCCTTTATTAATAATTTATACTACATCGAATCCATTTTTATTTGAGTGTCAGACAAAATGTTCGCTCTTATACATATTTCTGATAGATTTTATATCACGCTAAATTTTCAAGTCATATTTGTTTTGGCAGATATACATTAGCAACTTCCAGTCTAGGTGGCTACTAGCTTGAAATCAAAATCAATGACAAACCCTAAATGGCGAGCATTTCACATAATCTGCGTTTGTTGCCGAGTTTTAGAACGGAGCGTTTAGAAAATGTTGTTGCGTTTCTGAACGCTGAAAATTGGAGCGGTGGTGGAAAACGCAGTTCTCAAACGCCGCTGAGGAAAGGTTTTCCGATATTGCCCCGTCTTTTCCTTCTCCCTCTCTTCCCCTTCCCTAGCGTCTTTTCTCCGTTGCTGAGTAGCCACTCTGCATCTCTCTCCATTGATGTCCAGCGGATCTGTTTCTCCAACATTTATGCCCACTCGTGTGTTGGGTTTTGGAATAGAAAAAAAAGAGGGACGAGTAAGGAGGAGAGGAGATGGCGGACTTACGGGCTTAGGAATGATGAGGAATAGAGGAGATGGAGAGAGAGAGAGAGTGTGTGAGATATGAAAGGATCTCTCTGTTCTTGGTCACTATTATTATTATTATTATTATTATTATTATTATTATTATTATTATTATTATTATTATTATTATTATTATTATTATTATTATTATTATTATTATCATCATTATTATTATTATTATTATTATTATTATTATTATTATTAAATTATTATTATGGTATCATTATTTGATTCGACACCAAAAATCGTAAACCGAACCGAATCGAGCGATTTATGACACTTTTATGTCTTCAATTTTAAAAGTGGACTATTTAAGTGAAACAACCCAAAATAGATTGATAGACTCTTTACCTGTAACGGAAAGAGTAATATTTTTAAATTATACCATTTAGTTTTGTATTTTATTTGTTTATTCCCCTTGTTTTATTCAAATACACAATTTGTTATTTTGATTTATGGATCAAATGGTATAATTGTCTTTTTGAAAACTACTCAAGTTTATGAAAATAGCGTTTTGAAATTATATCTCAAACGTGTTTGTAAGAAAACCGCTGCGTTTTAAAACGATGCGCCAAACGGGCCCTAAGCATCGTTCATAAAATTAAGAATTGTTTATAAAATTATTCTGCATCGATGTTATTAATTAGGCATCGTATCTTCTAATTCGGCCTTGGTGTTTTATATGTGCGTGTGGTTTATGTGGTTTATGTGTGCGTTTGTTGTTCATTAATGATAGCGTCGTCATTTTATCCTCAAAAGTGTACTTTAGCGATTAAAAAAAAAACTATAAACTTTTCCGGTTATAATTTCACAAAAGAAAACCGGCCCGAATTTCAACCAAAAAAATAAGTTGGACCTAAAAGAAACAAAGAGATGCCCAACCAAACCGAAAAACAAGACCCATACATAAAACTAGAGGTGGCAAATGGGTGGGTATGGGCGGCGCACATATGGGAAATGGGCTTGAATGGGCGGGCGAGTAAGTACACATTTAATAACATGAGCATATATGGGCGGACAATAAATAGGAATGGGCGCCCATTAAGTCATTAATACAAAATTATCAAATAAATACAATAATCACAAATACTCAAAATTACAAAAACATTAATTTCACCAAAAAAAGAAAAATGAAGTATGTTTGTATTTTTGCTCATTTCTTATGACAATTCCATATTTTTGTTGTTGTAACCCCCAATTAAATCTCTTATCTTGTGGTTTGAGTTTTTTTATTTCAACTTAAATGGTAATTCATTGGTATCTCGTAATTTGACATGTGAGGTCACAGTCTAAGTTATCGCATGTTTGATTTCAGAAATTATGATACAAGTTAGACCTGTCAATTGTGTGAGTTGGGTCAAGTATAGGTCAGATAATGAGTCAGAATGCGGGGTTTAAATAGGCCAAGTTAAAATGGATTGAGTTAAAACTGGTTGACCCATCTTAATCTAAATTTTCCTCGAAAAATCCAGATTTTTCAGAGTAAAAACTATCAGGTCAAAGTGGGGTAACATGTTACTCAACCCGACTTGTTATTTTTTGGGTTGAAACGATTACCCGTTTCGACCTAAAAATGTTAATTAGTAAATCTTAATAAATCGGGCTTTAATTCACCCCGAGCTAGTATGGCATCTTAATAACAGAACAAATTCAACAAAATGCATCTTTTGGATTTCAACATCTCATGATTTGTCATATTGAGTTCAGTTCATTTGTTGAAATAATCTATACCAAATAAAATTATATTGCTGAATATTTGAACACATAACAACCAAAATGGCTAGGATGGTGCTTTACTATTGAATAAACAAGATTTGAACCAAAACACAGTTTCATACATGCTCTACTATAAAACGGGTTTCTCAATTTATATAATAAATTGAAAAATTAAAAAGAAACCTAAAATAACTCAAGTTGACTTTTCAATGCATTTTTTCGGTGATGGAGAACCACAAAGGAGAGAAATTGAGAGAATGGTGGATGCAATTGAATGTCAAAAAGGCAAATAGAGAGATCAGAGCGAAATTAGTGCTTGTTTGGTGGGCGTTTTGGTCAAAACACTGGCAAAAAACGCAGTGTTTTCTCTTTAAAAGTGTTTCAATATAGTGTTTTAAAACGCTCCAATTTGGAGTGTTTTTAAAAATATGTTGCGTTTACAACTACTTTGTTTATAAAAATAGTGTTTTGAAATAGTTTTCCAAACGTATTTACAAAAATAAAACTGCGTTTTGAAAATGTTGCGTTTTAAAAATGATGAATTTTGAAAAAGTTGTATTTTCAAAACGTTACACCAAACGAACCCTTAGCAGAAAAAGAGAATGAGTTTTATTATGAGTGTCCAAGTGAACGCCCATTTAGCACGTCATAATTAATGGGCTTAAATTAATATGTCCATTTGTGGCCATTTACATCAATTCAAAAGATGCCTCTATAGCTACTCTCTGGGCCCAGCTTCTTCTGTTTTTCCTTCATACCTAATGATGTTATCCTTTAGCAGGATAACATCATTACTTTTTCATAGGCCATACTTTTCTTGAATCACCTTTACCTACTAATCTCTCATGTAAAAGAAAGCAACTGCTATAATGAGCTCGCCAAAGGGGTTCTTCAGTGAAGGTTACAAACACGATCCACATGTAAATATTTTATACTTATTTACGATAGAAAATCCATGGGTGGAGGGGGGTTGGGAGTTGAGATCGAGCTTCCATTAGACTCCATTTATTCTGTGAGGCCACCGTGTCAATAGTTTTATCATCAACTCCTCTTATCAATATCTTCCTCTTCGATACTTTTTATATGTATAGATAAGATTACATGTATTAGTTTTTCAAAAGCAAAATAAATTCAAATAGTTTGAAAAGAAAATAGAATTTCATAAATAAAACCTTTCTGTGAGGCCACCATGTCATTCCATGCTTTCGACATATCTTCTTCATCACCGTTGGGCAAATACGCACTTTCTTAGCAGCAGTCTCTAAGGTTTGGGTTTGAACGGAGATGTTTGACAGGCATCAGCAACATTTTTGGCATCAGCAACAACGGTAGGCATCAACATTTTTGGCATCAAAGAACAACATTTTTTTTTCACCGATGCCAAGCGCATCGCATTTTTGGCATCGCAATATTTTTGGCATCAACAACAACGGTGAGCATCGCATTTTTGGCATCACAACAATTGTAGGCATCAAGAATATTTTGGCATCAACAACATTTTTGGCATCATCATTTTAGGCATCAGCAACCTGATGCCTGGATTATTGAATTTTTTTTTTTCACCTGATGCCAAGATTTGGACATCAGCTTTTTTGAATTTTTTTAAAATCGGATTAGATCTGTCTTCATTAATGACATTTTTGTCATTTGACAATCAATTTGTAGTTATATGAAATGTCTAAAAAATTGATGGTCGTAGATGAAAACATATTTCAAAAATTGTATCCACTTGAAATTCGCCCAAAAAAAAATTGTCACCTCTACGGCTCTACCTAAAACCTAAGAGTACAACGTGACAAAAGAGCACAAAAACCAAGACAACCTTCCAATTAAACCTTCAAACCCATAGCCCAATAGAAGGTACTCGATCCTCGGGTTTTTGAAAAGGGTGAAATTTAGGCAACTTCACTTTGACAACTTTTAGCTCTTATACTATTTTATTTTATTTTAAATCGAAAAATAATATTTTTTAAAGGACAAAATGACTACGATCTATAACTATTACTACGGCAAAAGGAATTTTGTGATATCACGTGTCACCATTGAAATAGTAAATTTTTTTTATTTATTTTTTTTTCAAAATTGATTAATTTAAGATAAAAATATTAAATCTAATTAGATAAGATAAAAATCTTAAAACTAATTTGATTTTACCAATTTTAATTTGAAACTCTTCAATTTTCATCTCTTTTCATTTTCATACTATTTAATTAATACAAATTATTCACTATATATATATATATATTTATTTATTTATTTATTTATATTTATAT
The DNA here is from genome assembly GCA_013146195.2 of Codonopsis lanceolata. Taxonomy (NCBI): domain Eukaryota; kingdom Viridiplantae; phylum Streptophyta; class Magnoliopsida; order Asterales; family Campanulaceae; genus Codonopsis; species Codonopsis lanceolata. Next base: position 4,364,617 of record CM028379.1, read on the forward strand.
TTATATATATTAATTATTAATTACTAATCTATTAATTATCTATTAACAAAAAGCACAAAAACCAACATGTTAACAGTTGTGACCAAAAATTCCGATAGATTTTAAACCTTGCCAAAAATCCACATTTGATTTAGGCGTGTTTCACTTGATTAAGATTCAATTTTATTGGTAAAAAGTAGATTTTATCAATTCTCATAGATTTAATCTTTCAATTACATATTCATATGATCAATTTTGAATATGTACCTTAGTTTATTACAAGAAATACGTATATGTATTTATATAGTATTATTTTGATATATTTTAAAAGGCTTATACATGGTAAAAGCTCACTATATATGTATTTATAGTATTATTTTAAACTTACATTTGATTTAGAAGTTTCATTTGATTAGGCTCTTATAATTTAAAATAGATGATTGTGTTTTGAAACAACGTATTCACACTAAGAATAATTGTTCGATTTTATAATTCGCATGAATTTTTGGTTTGATGATTTGGTGTGATCTCACTTATTTATTTATTTATTAATTATGATAGTTTGTTCATTCAAATATGCAGATTATATCTACAAAAATAAGTTTTAAATCAAAAGATAACCTAGTACTTTTAATAAAACGAAAGTGCATTACGGATCGATTACACAATACATCACGATGCATCAATTTACCAACCACGATATATCAATTTAAATTACTTAATCTAATATATGCATCGTGTTGATTCAATTAATGTATAACATTGCACCAATTTATATTATTTAATCCACTTTATGCAATGCAATGCAGTAATTTAAATTACCTAATTCACTTTATGCAATGCGATGCACCAAATCAAGTATTCAATTTAGTGAATTGATACATCGCGCTACAAATGATTATGAACCAGATATTCATCTCAATTCTTTTATGTCCACCATCATCAAATGATTTCAAATTGATATCTTTCTTGTAACCCAAATCTAAATGGATGCATCATGATTCACAAATGATGCAACGTGATTTAAAACTGATGCATCCAAATTTAATAAGTGTGTCCAAAAACAAATAAATTTCTATTCGGGCATCTCATGGAACAATTTACTTACATAACAACACAAGATCGGTAATAAGTCAATTATATTATTATGAGATGTTTTATTCTAAAAGTTTATTTTAAAAAAATTATGTATATAATTTTCATAATATTTTAATTTTATCATCAATATTTGATGTTAATATACTAATTATGCTTTAGCAGTTTCAAGGACCGGAGTAGATATCTATAAACTATATGGTTTGCTGGCAGTGGTGATTTGGTCAACAAATTAGGGTGATGGTGATGACTGATGAGATGAGTTGAAAAAGGAGGAAAGAGCTATACATGTGCAATATTTGACTTACATTTAGGATTATTAAAATTGGGTTGGGGGGGAACACGAGAAAGTTGTAAATGGGTAATTAAGAAGGTGCGGTGTATACCGATGTGTTCATGTGTCCCCAACTACCCCCAAGTCAAAAGTTTCTTTCCTAGCCCAGGCCCCAGGCGTCATTTGGCCAACCTGTTACGGTGTTACCTGTTATTATTCTAATTCTAATTCTATAATCAAAACAAATTATAAGTCGATATATCTTTTAAAATATGTTTTTAAATAAATACAGTTATTTTTTAGATATATCTTTTAAATATAATTTTGGAACAAAAATACATTAATGTCCTTTCCTCCCCACTTTCCTCTGCCGCCCCTGTTCCATGTTTCTTCCTGCAAATTCCATGTTTTCACAAAGACTTGATGGGGCATATTTATATATTCAAAAAGTAGGTTCACAGCAAAAATTAATTTTCAACATACATCAAAAGTGGAATGCAGATCATTTCCTTTTCATATATTAGTTTAATGTAAGTCTTTACCGGAAGTAATGTCATCACTCTAGCTAGGGAATACACATACTAAAAATTGCAACGGGCTAACACACTACCGTGTCCAGATAATCTTATTTATCGAGATATAGGTGGTGCATTTAGTTATGATGTTATTCTTAATTTCAGACGTCCACCTCCGGATGAAATCTTTGTTGATTGGGGCAGTTGAGGCAAGATTAATGAGTGGACCAGCACAATTTGTGCGTGAATGAGGAACAATCGTCTTTTCTTTTTCACAAAATCAACCGCATTTCAGGATTCAAGGTGAGAAGGGAGAAGGTAGGCCGAAGTGAAAGAAGAACAGGGACGAAGTTTGGCATCAGCATTAATGAGTGGACCAGCTCCGGTTCAGCATTAGCATCTTGATGCATGTGTTTGACAACAACCTAATATTTATTTATTTTGTTTATAACCTCGATGCCTAGATTTTAATAACGATGCCTAAGGTCGCATCATTATTGTTGAATTTTTTGTCTTGAAAAAACTTTAGATATCAGCATTATTAGATTATTTTTCACTTAATTCCAAGCCTTGACATTAGCTTTTTGGCATCAGGTTTAAAAAAAAAAAAATTGGCTTGAATAAACTGAAAACAATGCTAATGTCAAACCTTAGCATCAACTTTTTTGAATTTTTTTAAGTCAGATTAGATCTATCTTCATTAATGATATTTTTGTCATTAGGCAACCAATTTGTAGTTACATGAAATGTTTAAAAAATTGATGGTCCTAGATGAAAACATGTTTCTAAAATCGTATCCACTTGAAATTTGCCCTAAAATTAAATTAGGCATCGTCTGGTACAACGTTTTGAAAACGTAACTTTTTCTAAACGCATCTTTTTTTAAAACGCAGCATTTTTAAAATGTAATTTTTTTCTTGTAAACATGTTTGGAAAACTATTTCAAAACGCTATTTTTATAAACAAAATAATTGTAAACATAACATATTTTTAAAACGCTGCATTGAAACACTTTTAAAGAGAAAATACTGCGTTTTTTATCTGCGTTTTTGTCAAAACGCTCCACCAAACAAGCACTTAATCATATTCAATTATTCATACCACACAGCCTCGTTGACGCGCACTTGAGCCCCGATTAAATTGGCTTCAAATTGTTTATCCCAAATTTTATCATATTTTCTATCCCATTAAATCTAAGTGTACAACTTCATTACTCCCTCTATCCCAAAATTATCGTCCTCCTTTCCTTTTTCATTCGTTTCAAAATAATTGTCCAGTTTGAAATTTACATTTTTCGTCAGTCATCTTTTTACAAAGATTCATATAAAGATGAGATTCAATTGATATAAAATGTGATAAAAAGGTGTGATAGATGATTTGAAGCAGATAAAATTGATTTTCGCTTTGGCTTGAATCTCAATAATCCCCTTCCACTGACATAAAACAACAAAAGATAAATAAAGAGTAAATAAATACTCCATAAGATTAAACAAAGTAATTCTACACGTACAACTAGTGTTATCACTAGTATTACAACTTGTATTGATAAAAATATAATTGACTTTTCAATTTTGCTTTTCACAAGATAAATTGTAACACTAGTGGTGGTAATACTAGTCGTAAGTCTAACATTTTTGTTTCTCAAAAACAGGCTAAACAAAGTATAGATTAATGGGTGATAACCGTGCCGGTCCGTTATCATGATATTATAAACGAAAAAACCTCCTATATTTGTTTTCAACTGCTAAAATATATATTTTTTGATAAGAAAAAACGACAAAGATACCCTTAATGAAGGAAAAACAAATGTTCTAAAAATCGGCATGTGCGATAGCCTAGACTCTAGGCACCTCTCCAACGCCAAGACTTCCTTAAAATCTGTCAATTACACCACTTGCGGAGAGAAATATTTCCAATATACAAATCATATTTTGATTATTTTCAAACTATCCCTTTAACTTTGTTTTTATTTTTGTTTCTCCTTGTCTTTATTCAAATACACTATTTGTAACTTTAATTCAAAATTTTCTTTTTGGTACTCATATTTTCTTGAGTTTTGCACTTTATGTAATGAAATTGAATTGTTAGATTTAAAATTTTAATTTTGTAATTTGTAATATGATCATAATTTTAGTATTTTTAGATTATTACATGATATTTATTATTAGTATATACCAATGTTTTAATATTTGATATTTAAATTATATTAGAAAAATAAAAAACTATGATAGTTATTCTTAATTTATCGGCCCGCCTAGACGCTCTAGTCACTAGGCCTCAGTCTGGTGCCTAGCACCCGTCTAGCGACTTTTAGAACCTTGGGAAAAGCGTGCACACAAAGAATGTCCCAATTTAGGCGTTGACAGAAAAATTTGCGCGTCGCAATGCAAAAGTGACTGCCCAAATTGGGCATCGCAAGAATTTTATTTTGGGCATCATTCAAAATTTTAAGCATCGCAAAAAACAAAATTAGGCATCGCTCAAAATTTGTGTATCAGTAATCTCAAATTGTGCATCGAAGAGGTATTTCTGGATTGTAAATTAATTTTCCCCATTAAATATCTCTCTCTCCTCATTTAATAAGTCCTCTTTCCAACCCACCAAACAATTAAGTCTCTTTTCTCTCCCACTCTTTATTCATGCAACAATGACTTCAAATCATCTATCACACTCTCTGTCACTTCCTTTGGCACATTGAATCTCAGCCCTATATGTTTCCTTATAAAAAGAAGACCGACTAAAATAACAAGGAATGTGTACGACCGAAATTCAATAGGATAGATAATTTGATAGAGTGTGATAGACGATTTTGAGCCTGCAACAATGCACACAATGATTCTTCATTTGTCTTTCATTAAATTTAAATGTCATCTCTCTATCTTCATTAATACTCCAAACCTTTCCACTCCCCTTTGTGACCCCCCACGTTTCAATCCCCCCACCTCAATATGTATGTCCCACTTTTTCTCTCTTTCCACACACACACACAAACAAAACCCAATTTTCAGGCCTAACAAGAATTCTTCCCACTCGAACGACTTTAGGTCAAGCTCGAGCAAGCATTGAAGCCTACGAGGCAAATATCGGAGCCTAGGATGCAAGCATTGAAGCATACGAGGCAAACATCGGAGCCTACGATGCAAGCATTAGAGCCTACGACACAAGCATCACAACTCCAAGAAAGGTATGATGCAAAAAAAAAAAAAACAATTTTATGCAAGTTGAAGATTGAATTTTGGATCGAAAATTCCGATGCTGACTGAGTTACTGGGTCCTTTAATATGCATATCACACATTTTCTCCCTCCTAAAACCTTTGCTTTGTGGAATGAAGTCAAGTAGTTATTATACGATTATCTGCAATTGAGTTACAAAATCATATGCTGACTAAAGATACTGCAACGAAGTCACTCAGTTTTTTATCATTGGTGAATAACCAATACCTTTGCAGTATCATTGGTTGTCGGTTATCTGCAATGAAGTCACTCAGTTTTTTATCATTCATGGAATTGAGTTACAAAATCAAATGATTATTTGCAAGTAAATTGGAATGAAATATTTGTTGGGTTCTTTCTCTAATTGGAATGAAATATTTGGTGGGTTCTTTCTCTAAGTCATTTATGAGAATCGGGTCAACAAGAGAATGAGGGAATTTTATGAAGAAATTAAAGAAAATGAACTTATGCGGTTGAAAAGAAATACAGAATACTTGAGCGGTTTTAATTTTAGGAAATGGTACTGGCCCACAATTATTCCTACATTAATATTGTTTCTTGTGCAAGAAAGATGGGAAAAGAGAAGCCATATTCAAACGAAATCTAGCCCGATAGATTTTCAAATTAGTTACTGATTATGGAATGCTGCTAATTGGTTAGAATCAGGTCTTACAATTACAACTCGAAACGTGTTAAACTACCCAATCTGACTTGAAAATTATTCGACCTAACTTGTTAACATTTTTGGATTAAAATGGGTAACCTGTTTCAACCCAAAAATATTAACAGAGTTGGGTCAGGTTAAAGTATGTCGAACCCGTTAAATATTTTGACCCGCTAGTTTTTACTTTATAAATGTATAGATTTTTGGAGGAAATTATTGGTTAAGACGGGGCGACTCGTTATACGGTATAAGTTGACCCGATTCAATCTGACCAATTTTAGCCCATTTAGTATTCAGATTCTAATGGATTTCAATTCGTCCTAACCTTTACTTGTCCCAAACAACCCAATTGTCAGACTTAATTAGAAGACTCGAAGCAATTCAAAAAGGAGTCTTTTCATAAGTTTTTTTTTTCAGTTTGAGGAATTTGGGAAAGTTTGAGAATATGTAGAGATATTCACCGGCGTGATTAGATAAGTATGATAAATACAAATTTGATAAGTATAATAACGTATCAAAATCTAAACAAACTTAGTACTCCCTCCGTTCTTAAATTATTGTTCTAGTTGACATATCGCACTGATTAAGAAAAAACAATTGACTTGATAATTTATATTGGTTTAATGTATAGTTTTTTTATAAATCTATGTGTATGTGGTCCATAATTAAAGTATTAAAAAAAATAAGGGTAAAGTGATAAAAGTGATGTTCTAAAAAGGTAAGTTTCAAACTGGATAATTATTTTGGAACGGATGAAAAAATAAAAAGGGGACAATAATTTAGGAATGGAGGGAGTAATAAAAAATTGTACGATTATGCAACACTTGCATTGGCGGATGTTGATTTTTGCAAGTATTTTGGTAATTAAAATTGTCTAAATCTTTTGAGAAAATTAGGACTGGCTACTAAAGGACATCCAAATCATATCATCCGAAGGGTAAGTCTAATGATAAGGGTCAAAACTAAATTTTGATATCTATGTAAGGTCCCGTTTGGTACAACGATTTGAAAATTCAAGTTTTTCTAAATGCAGCGTTTTTAAAACGCAACATTTTCAAAACATAGTTTTTTTCTTGTAAACACGTTTGTGAAACTATTTCAAAATGCTATTTTCATAAACAAAGTAGTTATAAACGCAACATATTTTTAAAACACTCCAAATTGGAACGTTTTAAAATGCTGCATTGAAACACTTTTAAAAAGAAAACTCTGCGTTTTTTGCCAGCGTTTTGGTCAAAACGCTTTACCAAACAAGCATTAAGAGTATTAAGCCTTCAAATGGTTAAAGTAAAATGTATCAAAATTAGGTATGGTACTAGGGAATGTACCAAATTTGATACATTCGGGCAAGTCTAATGGTAGAGGTCAAAACTAAAATTTGATATCTATGTAAGAGCATTAGACCTTCCAATGGTTAAAGTAAAAGGTATCAAAATTAGGTATGGTACTAGGGAAGGTAACAAATTTGATACTTCCCTTAGGGCAAGTCCAATGGTGGTACTTACATATATGTATCAAAACCAAATTTTGATACATATTGGTTGTTATTTATGGGTATCAAATGATCATCTCCAACAACATGTATCAAAATGAAAGGTATTAAAATTAGGTGTGGTACTACGAGATGTATCAAATTTGGTACCTTCCCTAATACCACATATAATTTTGATATATTTTACTTTAACCATTGGAGAACCTAATACTCTTATATAGGTATCAAAATTTGGTTTTGACCCCTACCATTGGACTTGCCCTTAGTACCATACCTAATTTTAATACCCTTCATTTTGATACCTAAGGTTGGAGATGAATATTTGATACCCATGAATAATAACCGATAGTTATCAAAATTTGGTTTGATGCATATAGACAATTACTACCATTGGACTTGCCCTAACACACACACATGCACCCACACACACACATGTGTATGTGTGTGTGTATATATATAAAGTTGTGGTATTTGAAGCATGTAAATTTTGTTTCAATAAATGTTTGTTTTGTAATACATTGCCTTTTTAATAGTTGTATAAGATCATCTCCATAGTTTTATTTTTAACACTAATTTTTAGTTGTGTTTCACTGTCATCTCCATATTTTAAAAATAAATGAAGCTAATCGCATCCTAATTTTATATCTCTATACCTCATGTACTGCATTGTACATCATATGGTATATCATCTCAATACAGTATATGAGGTGTAGAAATAAGAAATTGGGGTATAGTTATCCTCACTCTTTCAGAATATTCTTTCTTTAAGAATTTTTATCTCCAATAGTTTTTATGCTTCCTCAATTCTTACATGTGTCACACTATCAAATCATTCACTTTATTCATACTACTTTCTTATTTTTATAATTTTTAAATAAATAAATAAATTTATTTAACTTTAATTATTATATTTCTTATTCAAATATTTCGTTTAAATAATAAAATAATTTATAAAAAATATATACCTCATAAATTATTTCGTTTAAGAGTGAATTTTTAGAAGAGAAAATGAATAAAAATCGAAGATTGGATGGTTATTTATAGAATAAAGATTGAAATATTTTTTTTAATTAAAAACAGTCAAATTGAAAATGAAAAAAAAAAGTCAGAACTCACGGAAGGTCACATTTGGAAAAGTGAGCAAAATTAATTTTTGAACACTTTTTAGAAAAACAAGGCAGATTTAAAAAAAAAACACAATTGAATTCGATAAAGTGAGTGGGGGAACATATGAGACCGGCCGGAACAGAGGGCTTCACGAGTCTCAAGCTTCCGTTTGCAGCACGTGCTTGGTTGTTTGAGGAGATGCGCCACATTCTCTCATTCTTCGTCCCTTTCTTTCTCTTTGGTAGATAATTCTTAATTAAGAATTGACTAAGAATATTTTTTTAAGAATTGTTTCTCCAATGGTAACAAATTCTTACCTTAGCTAAGAATTGACTAAGAATGGAGCATTGAAATGGAGAATTGACAAATTCTAATGATTGAATCTAAAAATAAAAATAAGAAAGTTAGAGGGAATAAACCACACACACACACAAAAAAGCTTATGAATCACAAAATAGATCATGTAAACAAAGTGAGGAAAATAAATCAATTAATCAACGGGGGTTGGTCTGATGGAAAGGGTGGGTCGTTCAAACAATATGTCTCGGTCTCACTCTTGTGTTACGGAAAACTCTCTTAAAAATGATCAATGTTTCAAGTAGCTATAGTTCTTGAGCTTCTTGTTGAAAATATAAAAAGATATGTGTTATATATAACTCCATCTGTTTTAAAATAAATTATGTTTTAAAAAATTACACATAGATTAAGAAAGCTTATAAAAAGACTGATCTATCCTTATTTATTATGGAGAAATTTGGGCTGATCACTTGTGGTGATATTATAACCGGAAAAACCCGTCATATATTTTTCAACCGCTAAAATACACTTTTGGGATAAAATGACAAATATATCTTTAATGAATAACAAACCCGTGCAGAAAAGCTCACGCCCAAAATTGGGCATCGCAAAACAAAAGTCGTGTGTATATATATGTATCAATTCTTGCTTTTATTAAGCACGAAATTGGAAGTAGTGTGCCCAAACATGGACAAGGGAGTCATGGACCCATAAATACTAGGGGTGACATGGTTCGGTTTGATTTTGTTTAGGCTAAAATCATGAACCAAACAGCCCCTATTGGTTCCAAAAAATTTAAATCGAACCAAACAGATTAAGGCTTGGAATCGAACCATTCGATTTGGTTTGATTTGGTTCGTTTCTATGGTTTATATAAATTATGCTTAATCAACTCAACCAACACTAAGAATAACGTAAAAATATGACTTTAATTTGGAATTAACATCAAAAGTAGAAAATAACCTACTAAAATATAAATTATCATAAAGAAAATAATACAAATTCCAAAATAAATACAACCAATTAAAGAAATAATAGTCCTCCAACAATCAAGGGTCTAGATTATACATATGAGATGATCTAAAGTTTTATAATAGTTAACAAATGTTATATAATATATATTATAATAAATAAATGAAAATATATAGGTTGGATTGGTTCAGTTTGGTTTGGTTTCTGATGCGTCCAAAATCTTCCGGATGCACTGTAGAAGCCCAATCTGAACACCTGGCTTTCAACGTGTCCTTAAATCCTCAAAGCCTAACTCTGCAATAAGAATGAACAGCCGTGAACTAGGCAGGGGCACTCCCTGCAAAGGCCCTCCGGTGTAAGAATCAGTACAAGATTCAACGAATAGGAAAACAATTGGGCAGAGTTTCAGCTTGAGTATATGATTGCGCGTACCTTTTTCCTTCATTTCCCTAGGTTTTTATACTTGTCGGAGGGCATAACTGCCAGTAACTGTTAGTAACTGCCCATAATTGTTATTAACTACCCATGAATGGTCGTGGCCTTCAATGGCGGGCACAGTAACTTGCCCATTAATGATAACGTCTTAAATGGAGAGTTTCCTGGACATAACTGTCCAAAACTGTAATTTAATCTTGCCCGGACATAACTGTCCTCAACTGATAGCGTCTGGAACTGGCGAGCATTGTAAGTCCCACTCGTTGGTTAAGCCCCCAGTTCGCAGGCAACTCGCCTGATAAAGGCCAAGGCTTTGCTCGCTTGCTCGGAGGAAATCCAAATGCTTGGCACGTGACTCATGGCTTGGGCCTATTGGGCCGGGTAGTTCAGTAGCCCCCTACTCCTTGTTTCATCGAGTATTCATGCTCGTGACGAGGAGGAGCTCAAAAAATTCAAAGAGCACTTCCCAGAATAATCAAATCTTTCAAATATATGATCCAAATAATCTTGGAGCCAAAATCTGAATGGACGGTTACCCAAAAGGCACTTTAGGAAAACGTGCCCAAAAGGCAGAGCCGTCATCCGCCAACCATGAAGTGGACAGGCCCATTTTCCCGCAGGGCATTAAATGCTGCCTCGTACAATGAGCCTCGTGTCAAGAGCCCAATGATTAGTACTTACTAACCGGCGATTCCGTTTAGTATAAGAAGCAGAATTCACTTCCCTTAAAAACTTTACCGTTTACAAATTCCTAAAGAAACTTTGAGAGAGAAAATCAGTTGGGGAATCTGCAGACTCCAATCAAGAACAAGCTTCCAAATTCAATCTCACAAGACCTCCGAAATCGAAGTCAAGATCCTCATAAACTACCAGGTATTTCACGCTCCCCCTTCCAATCTTCAATTGCATTTTCTTATTTCAGATTTTTGGATTAGGGTTTATGCTTATTAAACCCTTTTTAACTCTCAACGAACTGCTCAAACACTTAGATGTAACAAACCCCTGTCTGATCCATTTTGCTCTTCATTGTTTTTCGACCATTTCAATCCAAACCACTGGAATCGAGAAATCTGCAATCGGTGCCCTGCTCACTGATCCCGTGACCTACTTGTCCTAGGTTTTTAATTTTTCTTATGTCGCTATCTACCCCGATCAATCTTTAATACACATTTTCTCGATTCCTCTTCCTGTAGGATGTCTAGCGAGGGCACTGTATCTGAGATTGAAGGTCAAAGTTACGACCATGGGGCACCAAGAGAAGAACCACCATCTTCACATACGAGCTCTGAAGAAATCGAGCAAGAAGAGGCCACACTAATCCCTCGTCGACGAAGGCCCTTACAATCAGGCGAGCAAGAAGTAAACAGTAGCTCCCAAAATCCTTCTGAGACCATGCGAGCAGAAAATCCTCCCTGTTTAAACAGTCAACCACCTGAGCCAAGCCAAAATTTGTTTGTTCCTGTCACCCCATATTTTCCCCCTTCAATCAGATGGGAGGATTTGAATTCCGAGGAAGAGGTTAGTACTTGGTTCTATTCTTTAGGGATTGACCCCAAGCATTACCGAGTTCGTGCTTTCGACTTGGATATCGACACCAAAGGCCACAACTTCCAAAGGGACAACATGGTGTTCTATTTTGATTTCTTTCTGGTCGGGCTTCGTCTCCCTCTTGACCCATTTATTGTAGAATTACTGAACGCCTCCAATACTCTCCCCTGTGACTTAACCCTAACTACCGTTAGGTTCTTAGTTTCCTTCACCGTTGCTTGCAGGTCGCTCGGGTTCGAGCCCGACATGACCTTGTTTCGAAAGTTCTTCCTTCTCTCCCTTGACAAAAAGTCTGGTCGCATCAGCAGTCGGTCGAACCATAACTACTTCAAACTTCTCAATGATGGACCCAACAAAGTCGATGGTTGGGACTCAAAGGCTTTGCTCGTTGAATCGAGCATTGGCTGGCCCTTTGCTCCCTACCTCAGCGACTACGGACTCCCCGACCATGATAAGAATGCCTATCGAAATGGTGAGCCCAGAATAGCTAAAGCTTTTAGGGCTTTACTGGGAGCGAATGAGGGACGAGCTGGACAAGACTTCGTATTGGACTGGCGAACTCTTACCTCTGACCTCACCCTTCTTCGACTGGCTGGAATCTCGTACCTGCCCATAGAAGGAATCGAACCACGAGTCGTCCTTGAGCCTGAAGTTCCTCATCCCTACTGGGGCTCATGTCACGGGAAAAAATTCCCTAATGAATGCGAGGAATGTGCTCGCACTGGAACTCTCTGCCGACCTCCCTTTTCTCTTGATGGTTTATTCCTCAACTGTATCTTTTCTCATTATCCTTGCAAATCCATGTTTTCTTCTCCTTAATACTCGTTTTATCTTATGCAGACATGAAGCAATTAACCGATGTCAGCAAATTCATGCAAGCTGCCAAGAAGAGCTCGAACAAGCGAGCAAAGCACCTCTCGACCCAACCTGTTGCCAATCTTCCAACTGTCCCAGCCAGCACCACTAGCCGGGGGACTAAACGCCAACAACCGGAACCAAGCCATCCTACCACAACGGCTATCCCAGCTTCCACTACGCAAAGGGTTGACCCAGCCCCTTCTCCTGTCATTATCATAGAACCACATGAAAGCCCGAGAAGGACAAGGCGACGAGCAGAGAAAGCTGCAGTCGAGGAAGTCATCCCATCCTGGCAGAAGGAAAATTTTGTCATGCCCGACGACCAACCGAAAGCTGCTGCACTCATTAGAGAGCTTGCCAATGTGCCCGACCTCAACAATGTCAACATCAACAAACGGAGTGGTTTTCAAGCCACTACCGGCCTTGGTTTGATGAAACGACTCCATCACAGTGGAGTCCAAAAGAAGTATGCCGATCAAGCGAGCTCTGTCTTGATCGGCGAAATGGGAATGTGCATGACTGAGGTAATGCTTTCTTCCTATAGCCTTATTTTCCTTGCATTCTCTCTCTTGAGCAACATCTTTTCTTGCAGATTGCCAACAAATCGATCTTGATGTATGAACGCCTGATAACCAACCTCAACGCCAACAATGCTCTGACCAGCGAAAAGAACCAGCTCGAAGAAAAAGTTAACAGCATTCGAGCTGAATTAAAAACAACCGAAGAAAACCTCACCAGCAAGGTGACTGAACTCTCCCAGCTTGAAGCCGAGAAGAAAACTCTGGAGTCCCAGCTGAGCTTATCCAAAAAGTCCGATGAGACAGCCTTAAATAATATAACAGGGGTACGCAAAGAGCTTCGCTCTTGCCAGAGTGATTTGAAGGCAGCCAACGCCATGGTCGCCGATCTCAAGAAGAAGTTGATGGAGACCAGCTCTTTAACGAGCGAAGAGCAAAAGCAAAAAATCATCGAGGATTACAAGAACTCTGACGATTTTGCGAGTTGCGTGGAAGGTGAAGCATATCCGTTCTTCCTGCAAGGTATGAACCATATCTTAAGACATATTTCTTGCAGCGGACTGGAGATCCGACCCGAGCAACTCGCTGAGTGGGGTGCCAATCCATTATTCGCCTCTCGCCGCCTGTCATGCCCATCGTGCCCTTCAACGAAGATGAATTGGAATCACTGGCCGAAGCAGATGTCGAGAAGGGCCTGTCTCCATGGAATCCGCCTCCTGTCACCAACCCCACCGTTACCGAGTTAATGACCCAAATCTGAGGGTCCCAAGCTCCCCCATCAACAGATGAAAATGCTCCTGACCCAGCTGAGGACGAAGTAACCATCTTGGAAGCCACAACCGAAGGAACAAACGAGCTAACTCCAACGACTAACAATAGCAATGCTGCTCCAAGTGCTTGAAACCACAGCTTTGGCCTCCGTGCCTTGATTCCACAAACAATTTATTTTTCAAGTCTGTAATATTTCTGCAACTCGTTTTTCTTGTTGGATGAATGCTTTTATTCCCTCATGCATGCTTTCTGACATAATTTGAAGAATACTACTTTTATATATCTAACTTTTTCCCGAGCAAAGATATCCTTTACTCGGGCGAAAGAAATCACTAGTAGCCAAACTATCCCACTCGAACACCAACTCCTTTTACGAGCATAAAGCTCTCTATGCTCGTAAAAAGAGAATAATCGAGGACCGGGAAAACATCACCCCTCAAACCAACTCTCTTCTCGAGCATAAAGCCCTTTATGCTCAAAGAAGAAAGATAATCGAGGAAACATTTAACTCGAACACCAACTCATTAAACGAGCAAAAATCATCTCATGCTCGATAAAGAGAATAATCGAGATAAAACCGGATGAAATCATCAATTTTCAAAACAAAATTGAAAAAGCACAACTGAACTTAGCTATAATCATTTTTCACAGGATGGAGAATCAAAGAACTACATACTGCCAATGTCAATTACCAGTAATATTTCTTTAAATGATCTGCGTGCCATGGATGTTTCAACTCGTCACCATCCTCTGTTCGCAACATGTAAGTGCCTTCCTTAATTATCCTAGAAATCTGAAAAGGCCCTTCCCAATTTGGTGAAAGCTTTCCCCACTCAGCTCGATGACCCGTTGCCTCAATCTTACGGAGGACCCAATCCCCCGCAGCAAACGACCTACCACGAACCCTTTTATCGTGGTGGGCTTTTGCTCGCTGCTTATAATTAGTCATTCTCATCTTAGCTTCCAACCGTTTTTCCTCCAACAAATCCAAATCAGCTGCCCTGGCTGTGTTATTGGACTCAACGTCATAACTTAAAACCCTATGAGTGGGCAAATACATCTCCACCGGAGCCATAACATCAGACCCATAAGCCAAGGAAAAAGTTGTTTCTCCCTGTTGACCCTCGATCGCTGCTCTAACCGCCCACAAGGTCAAGGCAACTCGCCCACCCATCTCGCTTTATCCTCCGATTTCGCTTCAAAACATGCAGAATTTGTTTATTTGCAGCCTCAGCCTGCCCATTGCCTTGAGGGTATGCCACCGATGATTGCCAATGCTTCACCCTCATCTGCTCGCACGCCTTAGTAAACTTTTCGGAAAATTGAGTCCCATGATCAGACACAATTGCTCGTGGTACCCCAAAGCGACACCATATATGCTCATGAACAAAATCGATGACATTAACTTCACCGATGGTCGCCAGGGGCTTTGCCTCCACCCACTTAGTGAAGTAATCAACAAAGAACCATCGTGATACTTGAATTTCGAGCGAGCTACAGGAAATGGACCAATTAAGTCTATCCCCCACATATCAAATGGCCACGAAGCTACAACCGAGTCTGCTCGGTAGATGGCAAGCGTGGTATATCCGCGTAACGTTGACATTTGTCACATCGGCGAACGTACATCTCGGCATCTCGCCTCAGTGTTATCCAATAGAATCCAGCTGCCAAGACTTTTTCGGCCAATGACCTCTGACCAGGATGACCTCCACATTTGCCTTCGTGCACCTCTCCCAAGATTCCTTCTGTCATTTCTGGTCGCACACATCTCAACAAAGGTCGGGTGTAGGACCTCCGATAAAGAATGTTATCCAAAATAACATAGCGACATGATCGCTTCTGGATGGTTCGAGCCTCCTTTTTGTCCTCGGGTAACACCCCTTGCTCGATGTAGGCCTTGAGATCATCAATCCAACACTTTGGAGCCGGCTCAATGTCCATGATCGCCTCCTTTTCAATAACAGGCACATCCAGATGCTCGATCATGACTCCAGGATGCAAGGACTGAATTTCATCCTCAGCCATTTTCGACAAATAATCAGCTCGCATGTTATCTTCCCGAGCAATTCTCACCAGCTCCCAGTAATCAAAATCTTTTAAAACTTCCTTCACCATCACACAGTAACGAACCAAGATCGGATGATGGACCGCATAATCGCCCCTCACTTGATTCACCACCAACTGGGAGTCACAATACACAACCAGTGCTCGCACTCCTATATCATGTGCGAGCTCAAGCCCAGCGATCAATGCCTCATACTCGGCTTGATTGTTTGAAGCTGGAAATTTGAAGCGCAATGCTTTCTCAAATTCCACATCTTGCTCGGTGGGACTAACACCAACCCCAAGACCACTTCCAAATCTGCTAGCTGAGCCATCAACATGAAGCTCCCAACAATACTCTGGACGTGGTTTTGAGTCTGGAATTCCCGCCGATGTCGCTTTAGATGGTGTTTTCTCCTCGCCCAAATCTTTGAAGCTTGTTTCAGCCACGAAATCCGCTAAGGTTCAGGCCTTGATCGCCGAGGTTGATAATCAATATCAAACTCACCAACTCGATCGACCAAGTGAGTAAACGACTAAAAGTGTCCTGGCTTGTGCAAAATCTTTCTCAAAGGCAAATCAAGATACAACAATCGAATCGTAAAAATAAGCTCAAGTTTCCGAGCAAAGAACAACAAGCGTTTAATATGCCAATTTTTTGCATTAAAATATCTTCCCTCTACATCGTTGAGGCTTTTGAGACATAATAAACAAAGCTTTTGACATTGCACTCTTCCCTAACCAAGATACACGCTCGCTCAGAGTCGCTAGATAAATAAACAACTTTTCCCCGAAGACCGGGCTGCTGAACAGAGGACTTCCTAAATATTTCACCAAGTCTTCAAAAGCCTTTTGACACTCAGGCGTCCATTCAAACCCCTTATTTCCATGAAGAATTTTGAAGAAAGGCAAGCACCTTTCTGCTGATCTAGAAATAAAAC
This sequence comes from Codonopsis lanceolata, assembly GCA_013146195.2. Taxonomy (NCBI): domain Eukaryota; kingdom Viridiplantae; phylum Streptophyta; class Magnoliopsida; order Asterales; family Campanulaceae; genus Codonopsis; species Codonopsis lanceolata. The sequence goes on from CM028379.1 coordinate 4,381,343, forward strand.
GACCAAGGGCTATCACCCTGCCATTGAGCCTTTGTACATCCTTTACACAGCGAGGAAGCTTCATGGTGATCAACGCCTTGATTTTCTCAGGATTAGCCTCGATGCCCCTCTCAGTCACCATAAAACCGAGGAACTTGTCTGCCTTTACCCCAAACACACACTTGCTCAGGTTTAACTTGATACTATTCTTCCTGAGATTGGCAAAGGTCTCACCCAGATCCATTGTATGCTCACGCCCTGTAGTCTTGACCACCATATCATCTATATAAGCTTCAACATTCCTCCCGAGCTGCGAACTGAAGACCTTGTTTACCATCCTCTGGTAGGTAGCTCCTGCATTTTTCAAACCGAAAGGCATCATCTTGTAACAAGAGAGCCCTCCCGCCGTCAGAAGTCGCCGAGCCTTATCCTGCTCATTCATCTTTACTTGGTGATACCCGAAGTAGGCATCTATGAAACTGAGAAGCTCGAACCCCGCAATAGCATCCACCAACTTGTCAATCCTGGGCAAAGGGTAAGAGTCCTTCGGGCAGGCCTTATTCAAATCTGTGAAATCCACACACATTCGCCACTTACCGTTGGACTTCTTTACCATAACTACATTAGCCAACCAAGTTGGGTAATGTATCTCCTCAATTATGTCGATTTAAGCAGTTTTTCGACCTCTTCCCCGATCGCTTGATCCTTTTCCACCGAGTAAACCCTAGGTCGCCGCCGGATTGGCTCAAGGATGGGTCCACATTGAGCCTGCAAGGCCACCACCTCACTTACCCCTCAGATGTCTTCTCGGCCGCCAAGTTTAAAACATCCAAGCTTTCCTCAGCTTGCTTGATCAAACTCGCCGAGCCTCTCGCCGATAAAGCTTTACCAATCTTTATTTTCTCGCTCGGTGCACTGATGATCACCTCCTCGAGCTCGCCTGAGCCGTGAACTCGGCTCATCTCGCATTCGGGAGCGTGTCACACTTCACCTTCTCATCCTCTTCTCGCCGATCCTCAACGTTATCGAGCTGGTCTACTTCCATGACCTCCTTGTTCTTCAAATCCCCCCGACGCCAATGTCGGCAAAGGATTGTCAACGCCTTTCTCAAAGAATTTCATCTCGTTGTTCATTTTGTTCCTCCGACTTCTTGCAAGCGATGAACTGCTCTCAACGCCAATTTGGCTCACTGGCCGTACTCCATAACCTGCTTTCATTCTCGCTCGCCTCCCGACTTCAATGCCTGCATGGTGCTCGTGATCCACTTCTAGATCTTCATACATCATAGCGATCACAGACGCCCTACAGCTACTTGAGTCGCCTCCTTAGTATCGACAGCTATCTTCTCGACGCCATCTTCCAATGTCAACTCGCTTTTTCCTCCGGCTATCCCGCACATATTCAAGCACGGATCTGGCTGCCTCAAAGACTCCTATTCCCCCATCTCAGATAAAACTTAGCTCGCCGATCGATGCAATGAAGCTACCATCCGAAATTTGGCCATGCTAGGTACACCCAAGATTATATTGTAAGGAGACTTCAGATCAATCACCATGAAAGTAATCTTCTCAGGCCTTGCTTCCTTCTCCGATGAATACTTCTAGCTCGATCGCACCTTCGACCGACCTTATGATTTGTAAACCTTCTAATGCCCCCCGCATATGGCTTTAATCGATCATCGCCAACTCGAGCCCCCGAAGCATGAATAATACATTACATCTCGACATGCCCCGTATCCACCGTAATTCTATGTACGACCCACCATCCACTAGCCGAAACTATCAAGGACTGCCAAGATGTTACATTACTCGCAGCTCGCCGCGAGTAAATTGATAGCTTGCTCTCCATCCCGCAAGGCAAGCAGTCGATCCACAACCTTGGATAAAGAATATATTTGCTTTCCGAGCCGAAGCCTGAGTAGGCTCTTCATCCATTATAACATTAATCACTCCCTCGACGGCGGGGCTTCGCCTCGGGAACATTTCCCCTATTGCCTTCATCTCGCTTGAAACGGTCCAACTGCCCCTCGTTAATCAACTTCTGAATGGCCTTCTTCAACAGCCAACACTCCTCCGTGGTATGCCCATAATCATCATGATAGGCACACCGCTTAGTCCGATCGCTCATCGGCCGTCGCCGGTTCATACGAGGTGGATTAGAAGTTCATTTCTTATCTCGCATATGATGTCCTCACGTAGAAGCGGTGTTAAACTGATTCGCAAGAAATTCCTTGGCCGGTCATATCCGGACTTGCTTTTGTTATAGCCTCCACTTCCCGCCTCGGCCCATTTCCCTCGTATTCCCCACATCTTCACCACTCTCCTTCTTCTTTCTCCTTTTTGCCGCCTCCCCAAGACACCACTTCGTGCTCGCATGAGCATTTCCGCCATGCTTTTGGTTCACGATGCTTAACTCGACCGCAAGCCACCTTCGCCTTCAAGTAAACCGGTTTCAAAACATAGGGTCACCTCCTCGGCCAACCCCGAACTTGCTCTAGCACCTTAGTGAACCGCCGAGATAGCTCAGACCTACGCGCCCTCGCTTAACCTTCGACAAATCAGCCCTTGTCTTAGCCAAAGTGCCACTGCTCCAAAGTCTCGCTAAGAACTTTGCTCGCAGACGCCCAATTGTTAATTGATCGCCGTGGCAATGCCCCCATCCAAAGCAAAGCTTTCCCTTGTAACGCCAACAAAGCTCTAATTTTCGAGCCTCATCCGGTTACCAGCCGATCCAGGACTCAAATGACATCAACCAATCCCTGGCCTTGGTCTTGCCTATATATTCCTTGATATTCGGAAATATAAGCCCCTGTGCCGGCGTCGGCGGAGCATTCTCAATCCAGGGAGCTAGCGGGCTGGTTGACGTGCCCAAGAAATTTCCATTCAGAGCCTCAAGCTTCCATTCGGCGCTTCAATTCCTCGAAATCCTCGCAGATATTTATGGTCAAGGCAAACCACCCCCGAGCCGAGGCCGTACTCAGGCCGCGTGCAGAGGCCCTGGGGACCCATCGCCTCCAAAGCCTGAGTAACCCCCACTCCCGCGCCACTGGGCCTCTAGCGCCTAACGAAAAATTGGGTATATTTGATGCAGTCCTTTCTTCCTCGAGAATAATGAGAATTATGAGATCGCCAGAGAGGGAATTCTCGGCCGATGAACATAAGATCCCCTGTGATCGCGAAATCCACTACGAGCATGAGATCGTCATGTGAAGGGAACGAGCTCGCGAAAGCATGTGACCTTGGCGGTGAAGGCGAACGTCGTCGACGACGTCGAGATTGGGCCGAATCCTCTCCAACTCGTGGTCCCAACCTCGAATGAACACTAGGTACAACTCTGTGGCTAGCTTTACTACCCTCCGGTTGCTCGCGCCCCTAGATCCCTCGTGCTCGTGGCCGAGTGAACGACTGTGGATTCATCGACACGCCAGGAGAAACACCGCCGCCCGACTCCTGAAAGTGACAAGGTTGGTAAAGGATCCAGCTCGATGGGCAATGGTGGCTTACCCATTGCGATCAATTGTAAGTTAAGCTGGTGCATCTGACCTAAATAAATGGCTCGTTGACGCAGAGCCTCCTCTCGAAATTCATGTGCTAACCCGATCGCCGCTCAAAGACTCCTAGCCAACGAATCAACTCCGCACCTCTGATTAAGTTGGTGGCGTGCATCATGAGGCGGAGGAACATTATTCCCAGCTACTTGATTAAGACTAGGATTCGGATGCACCTCCTCCCTACAACTACCACTGCCGCCGTTAATCCCATTTTCCGCCATTGACGAAGCCTCAGAAAGAACAATTATCAAGTTTACCAAATCTATTACCGAAAAAACTTTCGTTTCCCGACAACGGAACCAACTGATGCGTCCAAAATCTTTCGGATGCACTGTAGAAGCCCAATCTGAACACCTGGATTTCAACGTATCCTTAAATCCTCAAAGCCTAAGTCCGCAATAAGAATGAACAGTGAACTAGGCAGGGCACTCCCCGCAAAGCCCTCCTGCAGAAGAATCAATACAAGATTCAACGAATAGAAAACAATTGGGCGTAGTTTCACTTGAGTATATGATTGCGCGCACCTTTTCCTTCATTTCCTAGGTTTTTATACTTGTTTGAGGGCATAATCGCCAAGAACTATTAATAATCGCCCATAATTGTTATTAATCGCCCATGAATGGTCGTGGTTTTCGATGGCGCACAAGAATCGCCCATCAATGATAACGTCTTAAATGGAGAGTTTCCCGGACATAACTGTGCAAAACTGTAATTTAATCTTGCCCGGACATAACTGTCCTCAACTGATAGCGTCTGGAACTGGCGAGCATTGTAAGTCTCACTCGTTGGTTAAGCCCCCAGCTCGCAGGCAACTCGCCTGATAAAGGCCAAGGCTTTGCTCGCTTGCTCGGATGAAAGCCTTGCTCGCTTGCTCGGATGAAATCCAAATGCTTGGCACGTGACTCATGGCTTGGGCCTATTGGGCCGGGAAGTTCAGTTTCGTTCAATACCATAAACCGTTAACCGAATCGAACCAAATGATTTTCCAATTTTTAAAACTGAAACCCAACTGTCTTCGACCAAAATCGAACCAAATTAACTGGTTCAATTCGATTCCGATGCACACCCCAAATAAATTCCATTTCAACGAAAAAACACATAAAAGCTCCCAAAAGGACATACTAGTACGTACAACAAAGCTTAAGTTTTTTTTTTTTTTTGTCAATTTTATTACAAAAATATTATTAAGCTCCAAGCTACTCAATAAAAACACTATTCCATCCATACTCAAACTACAACACTTTTACATAGTCCATTATCTTTATCTTCATATTTTTTAATATCCAAATTAAACAAATCAAGTCTATGTTAATAGATAAATAAGTATACTTTAATTCAAAAATAAAAAAATTAAACAAAAATATTTTTTATGAGTGAAAATTTGCCAAAATACATCAAATGGGGAATTTTTTTTGATTGTTTTGTTACTAAGTTGGGAGTTTATTTTGTTCCCAAATTTATGTTTATCGGTAAGGAGAGGTAGCCAAAGATTCTATCCAGTCAGAATGGTAATTTAAGGATTTTTTTTGGTATTTATCGATATCAAAATATCTAATATACCCTTAATGGATTTAGGGATAGCTTTACCGATTTATACTCTCTCTCCCGACCCTCACACGACCCAAAGTTTACCGATTTATCGTCCATTACCATCGCCATCTGTTTCTCTCCGATCCTTAAACTTGCTCCCACTCCAAACCTCTTGAAGGGACCCGACCTGGGTCCACCCACGCGGAGCGACCACGTGGCTTCCAGCTGGACATTGGTAAGGCCCACCATATAACAAACATAAGGAAAGCCGACCATACCACAGCCAGTGACCATTGAGGGATTGACCACGGTCCTCGACAAAATGAGGATCACTCCAAACTACGAACGTGACCCGACCACCAAGACGAGGAATGAGCATGCTCGCCCGACAAACCTTCTCTGATATGACAGACCTGACATATAGCCTGTACATAGCCTCCAAATGTCATCTTAACAGGAAGCGAACAAGCCATGCAAGCTGATATACCGCCTACATAGCGGCAGGAGTGACCAACAGTCCCCATGCCCAAGGGCCCCTACATTAATCATGACCCCCCAAGGGATACTACTATAAAAGGAGGCCTTCCCTTGCAAGAAAGGTGAGCTAACTTGATCAACTATACACACACTCTTATATCTAGAACAAGAAAACAATATACACTATCACCGGAAGCTTAAGTCCCCAGCCCCTACATTAATCATGACCCCCCAAGGGATACTACTATAAAAGGAGGCCTTCCCTTGCAAGAAAGGTGAGCTAACTTATACTACACACACTTATACTCTCTAATTACTGACTCTTACACCTAAGGGATGTAGCTGGGAAACCCCCGGCACCCTAACGGTAGTCTTATTTCAGGTGGCCAAAGATCAAAAGAACAAGCACAAAGCCCAGATATCCTATCAACTTCGGTACATCAAGTACCCACTTACAACGACGTGGACGTTGGTCAAGGACACGTCAGCTTAGGTCCATTACGTGGGTTACCAGCATAGTCACCCCATCTTTGTGGTGTGATCACCTCTCTCCCTCAGTCTTTCTTCAGAACTCTCCGACTAAGTCCGGCGAGTACTCCGTCATCTTTCTATTCTTCTTCCTATGCTTCGTCTGTTTCTTAATTCTCGCTCTCTGCAATAGAGAACCCAGATTTGTTAATCGCGAATCGCCGACGAAACTCTCTGCAATGAGAACCCAAATTTGTTAATCGCTAATCGCTGGCGAAACCGCCACAGCCAAGCCACCAAGAATCCATCTATTCGAATAATTACATAATCAAACCGCCATGGCAATGAGAACCCAGATGTGTTAATCGCTAATTGTAGATTCTGTCTTTGCTTAATTTTCGCTCCCTCTTTGCAATGGAAGCGGACAAACGTCGGCCGTGATTCTTCCTCATCGGAATACTTGCACATGGGTTTTGGGGGGAGATTGACATGTGTTTTGGGGTTTTGAAAGTGAGGGAGAGAGAGAATGGAGATAAATGAAAGTGATGGAGATAAGAAATGAGTGGATTGAGATTTGGAGATGTCGGGCGACGAGTATGCGGTGTTTGGCGAGGACGCCGAGAAGTGTTGTGGTGTCAAGTGATGGCAGTTGTTGAGAATTATGAGGTGTCGGGCAAAAGTGGGTTTGGGTAGTTTAACTATTCTTGTGTTTAGTATGGAAGAAATTAGATAGAAAGAAGCATGGCAGGGAGGGACTCTCCTTTAGGAAGAGTCTTCCATCTGAGTGGCCTGGTCACCTCTTTCTTTTGGGGGGCCTCTTTTGTCGGTCATTATTCGTATTGTTGCCCGCGTCCTGATACATTTTGAAACGGTTCAATTTGTTCGCATTAATCAATATTTGTATTTCCCGCTTCAATATATTGTATTTTTCTGTTGATTTTTTTCTTTTATTCTTACTGGAAGACGTTCCTACCGGAAGATGTTGGGGGTTTTGGTTATTTAACGATCGCGAATCTTGATGAGTTTTGGTGTTTTGTCGTTTAAGTTAGGAAGAAAATTGATTTAAAAATCTAAAACTTATTATAAGGGTATAATTGTAACTCGATACAAGTGAATAACATTAATTATTATTTTTTAAAAATCTGATTAATCAGATTTTGGTTGCATAGCAAGGTTCTATATTTATTATTAAGAGTATCACCAATGCAATTGTCGATTTAATCTTACGTGGCTATGGGCAATTCATACCCTCAATTATATGTATTATTTTTTCTCTCATCATTCACATTCAATTAAAATGAATCTCTCCAATGCAAATATGAATTTAATCTTATATGTTATACATCTTATCACTAAAATAATATTTTATAAAAAAAAAAAAAAAGAAAGGAGAACAACCGATAGAAAAAGTTTTAAAAAGAATAATAATGACTAGGATGTATCAACACTCTCAAATAGAATGTGAAAGTTTGATATTGTTATCTATAATGTGAACAAATTTGGTTGTCACATCATATCCACTAGGGGTGTACATGGTTCGGTTTGGTTCTGTTTAGGCTAAAATCGTGAACCGAACCACACCCACCCGGTCCCAAAAATTTCAAACCGAACCGTCCAACGCTTGAAACCGAAACGAACCGAACAACTTGGTTCGGTTCGGCTTTATGATTTGATATAAAATCTAATTAATCATCTTAGAAAACATTAAAAATTAGACCAATAAAATTTTAATCGGTAAATTAACATCAAATATTAATAATAAAAATTCAAACTTTTCTTACAAATATCAAATATTAACAAATAATAAAATACAATTCAAGATATCATTTAAATTTATGACATTTGGTAAAAATAATATTATTTATTATATATATACCGAAAATACATATATATATATATATATATATATATTATAAATAATTAAATAAAATATGATTCGGTTTGGTTCAATTTAAAAACATAAATCATGAATCAAACCATTTAATTTTTAAATTTTAAAAACCAAAACCAAATCAAATTGTATGATTCAAATATGATTCAAATCAAATTGTATGATTCAATTTGATTTGATTCGGTTGGATTATTTTGTGGTTCGGTTCTACAACCTGGTATCTAGGCTCATCATTCACGAGAGGTTTTTTCTTTTAAATAAAGGTGTACAACCTGCTATCTAGGCTCATCGGTTGGATTCTCGTTGTACCCACAAAATCAGTAAAAGGCTGCATCACCGGCAAAAAAAAAAAAATCCAAGTGGCAGTTTTGTCCGCACCCATATTAATTGATTAGTTTAAGATTGATTTGGAACGCTCTGGAACCAACTCATTTGTATTGTACTTCCCTTCTTCCGATCTCCTGAGTCCCTGACATCGTGACCCTTTTTCCCTCCCTTCCCCAGTCCCCACCTCTTTTTACAACTAACCCTCCTTGGACCATCACTAACTCAAAAACCCCGATTTGAATCTAAATTTACTTAAGTTAAGATAGTTTCATCCGTGTCCACTATTCTAAATTCAATTTTTCACATCAAATCTTACACATAAAAAAAATATTTTTTAGCATATTTTATTTTGATTTTCTTCTATAACATTTAAAATTATAATTATTAAGATTACATAATTAATAATTATTATATTTAATAAGTTTATGTTTATAATATTATTTATATAATTAATTATATATTAAAATTAATAATTTAATATATTTTAAATTACAAACCATTTGATAAATACAAACACACACATTACGATAAAGCAAGCAATACATTATGTCATTTTTTATTTTTAAGATGTAAGTCATTTTTATTTTCAAGTTGTATGTCATTTTTTTATTTCAAGTTGTAATTTTTAGGTAAAACACATATTTGGGCCACTGTACTTTACAAAAGGTTGCAATTAGGCCACTGAGACGTCAAAATTTTCGGGATGACCATTTGCACTTATCTTGCACGTTAACCCCTTTTTTGGATGGACGTTAAGTTTGATTAAATGTCTATTTTACCCTCGACTTCTTCATCTTCACTGTGACAAAGTAACCAGATCTGGTTTAAAACTCAGATCTGGGCCAAATGGGTTTGGTAGAAGTGACGAAAAGGGTTGGAAATCGGCATTTTCTCGAGAGTCGTCGATGATTAGGAACTGGGTTTGGGACGCGTGGCGAAGTTCTTGGAAGAATTGGCGATGGCAGCAAGTGGCATGAGACAAGTCGAGAGGCGGGGGAATTGTGAACGGCGAGATTAGTGATTAAAAGCGTGCGTGGGCCGGAGTGGTGGAGGAGGGAATTCGAGATTGGCCGAGGAAGATCCCGTCGGACCCTAACCCGACGACTCCGACGTGAAAGTTGGAGATGGGTGGAAGAGGCGAGACTTTGAGCCGATTTGAGAGTGGGAAGGAGTTGGGGAGTGTAAGACCAGGAGTTTTTGGCCATCGATTCGCCTTGAAGCTTCAATTACAAATCTGGGTCGATCCATTGTAGTAGTATGATTCTCTTTGTATGTATGTAAATACTATAAATATGTATGAATTTCTATCTGCAAAAATGGTGGGATGGAGATTGAAGAGGCAAATAAACAAACAATGGTTGCTTGTTCGGTTTTCTAAGCAAGCAGTGAGAGGGGGGTGTGTGTTTTAGTGAAAGATGGAGGAATGGATTGGATGGAATGGCGGAAGAGAGAGATATATATAAGTGGATTTGGAGGATTTAGTTCAAACTAAATTTTGCATCCGTGAAGATGAAGAAGTCGAGGGTAAAATAGACATTTAATCAAACTTAACGTCCAAACTTAACGTCCATCCAAAAAAGGGGTTAACGTGCAAGATAAGTCTGGTACAGTGGCCATCCCGAAAATTTTGACGTCTCAGTGGCCTAATTGCAACCTTTTGTAAAGTACAGTGGCCCAAAGGTGTGTTTTGCCTAATTTTTAATTTCAAGTTGTACGTTTTTTTTATTTTCAATTTACATAATAGATCAATTTATTATAATTTATTTTTCTTTTTTAATGCTTTAAAATAAATTACATTATTAATATTTATTACATAACTATTATTAGTTATTAATCAATTAAAATATTTTTAAATTCATAATATAAATTATGAATGATTTTTTGTATTTAAAAATTAATTTGTTGTATTTAAAAATCAATTTTTTATTTTTTTTAAAAGTGGGTCCCATCAACCCCAATTTGGGGTTAGATGAATAGTATTGCCCCAAATTTGGAGTGACACTATTCATGATCGCAAATTGGGGAGAGGTTTGGGGGTTGGGTTGGAGTTGCCCAACCTTCTATTCTCGGTCCTTTTAGGTTTATTCTTTTTATTTAGCTCAATTAATTTTTTAGGGTGAATTATCTAAATCATCCCTATATTTTACATTTTTTTTTTCAAATTCATCACAAATTCTTAAAAATGGTCTCTCTATTGAAGTTTGTGACGTAATTGATCATTCCGTTTAATTTCGTTATTTATTTTTCGTTAGGTCAAAGCACATACGACTCATGTAAATTTGGTTAGGGATAAAAATGTCTATGCATTCTTTACCTTTAAATAAACAAAATTACCCATAGTATTTTTATTTTTTAAAAACTAAATATGAGGGTATTAATGTAAATAGCTAAATTAAAATTTTAAAACATTTTTCAACACACACAGTCTCTCTCTAATAACTCCAGTCTCCAGCCACCTCCTTCTCATCCTTATACATCATCCACTTTTGGCGCCACCGTTGCTCACCACACACCTCGATTTTCAAATATGCTACCCGGGGCTGCTAATCAGGCTTTAAGGAGGTGGGCGTAACAACTCCAGCCGAAGAAAACGAGACGAGGACTAAGGGCTTTATTGTACTGTATAAGGTAGATTGTTGCCAGAATGGTTGCCATAAGGTTCTTTCCGTTTGAAGGTTCTATCCGGAAAAGCTTGGTCAGTTAGTCATTGCTAGTCTCGGTAGTTTAGCCAGAGCGAGGGAGTTCTTCGTTCTGGAACATCGAATCCATACCTCTTGCTCTACATCATTCAAGAGAGAAATGAGGCACGAAAGGCGTACGCTCAAGTCTTCTAAACCATCAGAGCTGGATTTTAAAACTCCGATTTATATATGGAAACTCACAGATAGATTATCTAAACCATCAGATCTGGGGCAGAGGGGATCGAGCTCAAAACAGAAGCAAAGATTTTCGATCGCTTCGCTGATTTAAAATCTCAAAAAAATTCCAGACCTAGAGTGATAGATTTGTAAACCCAGTTTTCCAAATCATGATGGCCATGGTCAACGCTGCTTGGCTGGTAGGTTGCCGGCTAACATTGTTTGGGGTTGCGCCGTTGTGGGAGATGTGAAGGAATAAAAGAAAGTCGGAGAAGATGAAGTGAATCGTAATTTGCAAATGCACCCCTTGCCCTAACCCCAAAATTTAAATTAATTTGTTTGGTCACCGCATTATTTTTAAAGTGCGAATAAAATGACTATTTTACCCAAGCTAATGCTATGTGAGATACATGTGCATTGACTTATCGGAATAAAAAAAATAACATTTCGATCAAAACTTTTTGTATAATGACCAATAAGGTTCACTCTTTTTATAAGGACAAAGTTGAAAAAATAGTAAAGTATAAGGATGATTTGGGTAATTCTCCCAAATTTTTAGTATCAAACATCAGGAGTGTGAGTATATCCGAAATGAGATTGTTTCTGGCCCACACGTTTAATGTTTTCCCGTGTCATGCCGATTGTACCGAATTTCTTGACCTTTTTAAATAAAATATTCCTGGATTTTGTTTTCTTTCTCAAAAAGAATTTTTTATTTCTTTGGTGGGGATTGCTTCATCTTCCAGGTTGTCATGATTGTAATGGGATGGATTAGTTTGCTTTCCTTTGGTGGGAATTTTTAATAATTATTATTATTTTAATTTTGGAATATCTTCCGTTTCACAAGGCGTCATGCATGATTATCATTGTAAGTCTGTCATCCGCTATTTCGGAATCTGTTTCTTGTTGAGTTTTCAAAAGTTGAAAAAACTTGTTCAAAGTTTCTGTAGTTTTACACCATCATCTCTCCTGCTCACTCTCTCTGCAATCTGCATGCAATTGAAATCATTGAACTTTGATGCAATAGCTTTGGTGCTCAAAAGTTGGAATCAGGTAAGATATATTATTATTTAATTATGAATTCACATTTTTTTTCTTGTAATTCTCCGCTTTTCTTATGAAAGAATTGATTTTTAAGTGGGCAAATTTGAATTGGACTGTATTTTTTGTTTTTAATTTTCCAGCAGAGGTGGTTCCCAACTTCCCATCAGTTAGAATTATCAGCCGGTGGATGCCAGGTTTAAAATTGAAATGATTTAATTTTCTGGGAATTGAAAATTGAGTTTTGAGTCTCAAATGGAATGGTCAAACTGTACGCATTTGAGATTCTTTGGGCTTCATTTGAATTCCTGGGCATGCAAATGCCTGGCTTTGTTTGTGATTGCTTTGTTTCTTAGAACTTGTTTACTCCCCATATTCTCTGGCTTTGGTGGAATTGAGCAGGACAGCTTTATTGTTGTTCATAACCGTTCATTGCCATTGAGTTCGGATCTTAGAATTGTGGAAGCAAAGTTCTTAGAGGTGCCTCAAATTGTATGGGGATTGAATAATCAGAAGATTGCTTTTGCAAGAGCTTGCCTTACTGCAAGAACGCTGAATCGTACCCTTTTGATGCCTAGCTTGAGTGCTTCACTGTTTTATAAAGAAATTGATCTCTTGAAGCCAATCGATTTTGATAAGGTCTTCCAGTTTGAAAGGTTCAATTCGCTTTGTAATGGTTTTGTTCAGTTGGGCCAGTATTCAGATCTTAAAAACCGGAGTAATGTTTTTGAGCTTCAAAAGGGGAGTGGAAGGAAGTGGACTATTGAGAGAGATTTTGATCAATTGAGGCAGTATGGTGAGGACCCATATAATGGGTATGAGACGATTCGAATAGTTGGAAAGAACCCATTTTTATGGCATGATCACTGGCCAGTTAAAGACTACGCCAAGGTGTTTGAGTGCTTAGTTTTAGTGGATGATATATCAAGAGAAGCGGATAAGGTTGTCGCTAAGATTAGAGAGATAGGTGTTAGAAGCAAAGCTGGTTTATCAAAAAATGGTGCTGATATAGAGCCTCAAGTACCATATGTGGCAGTCCACATGAGAATAGAGAAAGACTGGATGATTCATTGTAAGAAGCTAGAGCAGAGATCAAACATCACAGAGATTTGTAGTAGTAAAGAGGAAATTACAGAGAGAGTGGGTAACATTCCCGGCCTGAAAGCTCCAGCGGTCGTTTACTTAGCTGTCGCTGATACTCTTCTTGAAGATAGTTCGGTTCTGAATGGGTGGAAGGAAGATTTGCTTCCTTTTGAGAAGAAGAAACTGGGTGTTTTCGGAATTTACCAGAAGCATCCGTATCTCATTCAATCAGCTATTGACTATGAAGTTTGTTTAAGGGCCAACGTGTTTGTAGGCAACAGTTTTTCCACATTTTCGAGCCTTTTAGTTCTCGAGAGAACTCAGAAGATGAACAGAATGGGAATCTCAAAACCGTGTGGAGTAGATGTGAGTTGGCCTTCGTATGCCTATAATCTAAAGGGAGACTCAAAAGGTCCTCGCCCATGGATGACTAATCTCTCTGATTCAAGCTTACGAGCAATTAGCTATGGTTCTAATGACATCACCTGTTGAGTATTCTGCAGATGATCTAGCTGTAATATTTTCCATTCATACATGACCCTAGTGACACGGATTTTCTGCCCATTCGGCCAATCTCTCTAGCGGAAAAGGGTTAGTATAGTTCAAAGATTCTTTTGTAAAGAAGATGAGTTATAGATTTTTAAACAATAGCATTTTTTTTTTAAAAATAGTAAAATCAGGTATAGTTTGAATGTGTGAAACTCCTCCCTTACTGATTTTGTTGTTATTTTGTTGATTTATTGACAAAAATTTATACTGACAGTCTTATTTTGCTGCCACAAAGTACCACACGTTTTTCCACTTGCTTGAATATTCATCATAGTTCTCATGCTTATGGAAACCTACTTGTTTCTCTATTCTTTTTGAGTATCTTCTCTTCTGAGAGAAGCTTTTTATTAGCTTCTTTCTATTTTCTTGATTAAACTTCTTTTCTCAGTGTACATGTTATCATTTAACACTAGCAACGAATATTAGAAGATTAGGTTTCTTGATCTGTGTTAAGTTAAAGGTTTAGTCCTTACAGTTGACAGTTGTTCATGCTATATGCTGCTATTAATTACTCAAACAACTGTTGTCGAACCTAATTTGTTCTTGAAAATGAAAAATCAGTGCAAATCCCTTTGAAGACTCTGAAACTTGATGCTGCTAATGTGACTGAAGGTAATGTGGCAATGTGGATTATGGCAAGGATGAAAATGATGCAAAGATCTCAGATTGTTTTTCCATCAGGATAAGTAACAAATGTGTGGTTCCAATGAGTAGTTGGACTCTGGTGCAGAAACCACAGGGCAGAAAGAATCCCCCTGCAAGCTTTTCGAGATGAAATGCAGCATTTCATGGTTGCTTGGACGATAATTTCACAAGAAAAGCAGAGCTATTCCACTAACAGGTCTCAGGATGTCGAGTGTAATAGAAGATAGGCTGAACTGCTGAAGTTAACTTTATTGCCCATTGTTTCATTTTGAATACATTAATATGGTAACCTGGTTAATAATTTCATTTTTCATTCTCTAAAAGCCCAGTTAAAGGAGTGCAGGTCCTGAATTGTGCTATAACTAGCAGTGATACGTTGTGTATGTGAGTACATCTTTCTTGTATGAAACTACACTCTGTGTTTGATGGAACTAAAAGTATTTCAGATTCTTCGTTATTTAGCTCTTGTGATTATAGTATAATAGAAGTATGCAAGTAACTAGCTCCCTCAAGTATCGTGTTTTGCTAAAGTCTATTAGATGGTATTCTTGTCAGGTTTCTCTTTCTGAAATTGTGTAATATAAACTTCTATCTTGGTAGTATTTTTTCTCTGCTGTATTTTAGCAACCAAATAAAGCAGTTTCAAAACTGTTTTTACTCCACTCACTATATTGCATATAGAAATTCTTGCAGAAAGTTCTGATAATACAATCACTCATCAAGTTCAGAAGTTCTTTGAAGAACGATTCTGACTCTCAAAGTAGATTATTTTTAATACATATTCATGATTATTTTTCTAAGCTGTTCTGATATGTCAAGGTGGACTCTTGCAGGAGGGTTTAGCCAAACTCATTGGACTTGCTGGTGAGACAATGTGCAGGCAAGTCCTTAAGCAATATTTAACTGATCACTCTAATGTACTACTGCTCTCTTCCCCTCCACACGAACAAAAAAGCAGAGTCTTCCATGTGACCTTTTTGTTAAATATTGTCATTGGCGTTAGGGTGAAGAGCAAAAGAAATTGGATGTGCACTCTCAAATGACGTTTTTGTGAAGGCTTTGGTCAGCTATAGAACTGTTTCATTTTGTTCCTAAGAGAGTGGGAAAACTGCTTCCATGCATCCCTGATTCAGAAGAGGATGAAGAGGCAACATTTGTAGAGACATCCCACCGTGGAAGGTGCTCACTGATGCTCTTCATTGTTGTACAGTTCCATTTACTCCTCTTTTTTCAATGTTATGCATTTCAAATCTTGGTTGTCGTTATTGTAATCCTGTAAAGAATTTGTGGGATCATGCAGGTATTGCGTTGTTTTGGACCCATTGGATGGCTCCTCCAACATTGATTGTGGTGTTTCGATTGCAACTGTATGACTTCGATTTGAACTTCTTAATTGCCACTATTTGTTTGGATTTTAATTTGTACCACCATATAGGTTTCTTCAAGATAACTTGATAATGCAGTGTATAGCTCAAATCAAGTTATCAAGGCTAGAAAGGTTATCAAATCAAGTTATCAAATTTGTTTCTTCAAATCAAGTTATCAAATTTGTTTCATATATTGATCAGGGAAAAGTTCAACCCAAAGTTCAAATCAAGGCTAGAAAGGGACCAATAGATGCACTGTGCCTCACCAGGTTTTCATTGTTCATCTGGGAGTTTATAGCTCTTTCTATCGCATCTGTCATCACCACCTCATCACTATTAAGGCGGTAATCCAATTTCAAATCAACATCCAATCCCAACTCCGGAACGAGCTTAAAAGTATTTATCTGTTTTTCATCTCTCCCACCTCCTAATTCATCCTCTCGATCTCTACTCTACTCTCCTCATTCCTCAATCCCACCTACCAAATTAATCCCTAAGCCCCAATTTCCATATCTCACGAAGCCAAAATTACATACCAAATCCCTAATCCGAACGCAACATAGCCAAAGTTCAAGCAAACGAGAAGTTTGAATTAGAACTAGTTTTACACCAATGCGTCAAACGCATGAACAAAAATGTTTTTTAATTAAATAATATTTAAGCAAAAGAAAGAAGCAAATTAAAATGTTCCTTCTGTCCAATTTCGTTACCTTTTTTTCCGTTAAATCAACGCACGTACGGCTCGCGTGAACTTGGTTATGGGTAAAAATGTTCATGAATTCTTTACATTTAAATAGACAAAAATACCCATAGTATTTTTATTTTCTTAAAACTAAATATGGGGATATTAATGTAAATAACTAAATTAGAATTTTTAGACATTTTTCAACACATGGTCTGGCTCTCTCTCTAACAACTTCGGTCGTCTCTCTCAATCCGACCTCCTCCAGCGAATATCTCACCATTGATCTTGAACCCATTCTTAGTCTCTCTATTATTTACCACTCTGAGTTTTTTAAGAGTCCAGATCTCCTGTACCACTTGTGTGTACCACTGCTGTACCACTTTTCATCTCAACCATTGGTTGAGATGCAATGATTGGGATGCAATGGTGGAGATGAAAAGTGGTACACTAGTTGTAGACACCCCAATTTCGTACCCCTGGTATGTGACATGACATAAAATATCAAGACCTGTTAAAACATTAACAAATGTCAAGTTACAGGGTCAAAAGTGCAAAATGACAAAGCAGGATGCGCAAAAGAACGAATTGCAGGGACCAAGGTGTACAAAAATTGCAAAGTTTCAAAATGGGTGTGGCCACCACCAAAATTGGGCATGGCGCCCAATTCCCACATGTTGCGCCCAATTTTATGAAGAGTTGCGCCCAGTTTCTTCAACAGTGCACCTTCATTTGCCGTAAAATGCAATGCCTCCTACGTTGTGTACAAGCTGCTTGATGCGTGAAGAAGGAATTTTAATTCCCTCGGTGTCCTCAGTTCCTCCTATAAATACAGAGTTCCGGCTCCTCATTTCAGCACACCTTTCCTTCGATAAAATTCTCCGCGTTGTCGTTACGTTGGAGAAATAGAGAGCGATGTGAGATAGTGAGCGATCACCTCAAAAAGCCTCGAAACTCTGCCAAAACTCTTCCAAACACAAAACCAACCGGTAGGAGTGAGCCTTAGGCCTCCAGCTAGGTATCCACCATTTTTCCCCAGTCCAAAAAATCGTGGAAAGAGCAGTTGCTCTGCCCGATTTAAAAGGCCAAATCAGCCAGAAATAAGCCGTTATTCTGCCCGATTTCAGCCTACCTCAAGCCAACAAACAACCAAACACAAACAGTTACTCTGCCCAAATCCCTAGGCCGAAAGTAACTTTCAGAAGCAGTCACGCTGCCCAAATTCACACAACACACAGCAACAACAACAAAAAAGACTCCCTCTCCCTGAAGGACAGAACGAGCACACCTTAGGCCGTCAGTAAGTTTTTAAAGTTTTATTTTAAAGTTTTTCATTTATAAAAGTATTATTTCCAATCCGGCCCAATGTAGATATATAAGCAGTTGTGCTGCCCGGATTTAGTTAGGAAATAGTACTAAATGTAGCCGTTATTATGACCAAATATTTTCAAGTATATTTGTAATTATTTGTAAAAGAGACTGTTGCAAGTCTGTAAATAATGTAGATGTAATGGATGTATTTGTAGGCAGTTAATGCTTTATTTATCTGTTAAATTAATATAACAACAGGCATACTTTAGCCAAAAACCGTTTTGAGACCGAAATGGCGAGTTGGGTGCCTAGCACCTTCCCAACTCGTAACTTAGCCTCCGAACCCGTTTTCATTATCTCTAGTTTTCTTTTTTTGGTTTTGCTTTATTTATTCCTTAAAATAAAGATGGCGACTTTAAAACATCTTGGATCCAGCCTGGCCTCGCAACATCTTTCTTTGCACTTTCACGTTCTCCCCTAAAAAATGGAGAATGTGAATGGAAAGGTGATATATTCCTATGTCCTGGTATCCCCTAAACAAGGGATAACTTGACGTAGAAAACCCAAAGCATCTATAGTGATCCGAGATAGGCCATAAAGCTATTTTCATAAAATCCATAGTGGGGGCGCTGCAACATTCCTTCCTTGCACTTTCACGTTTTCCCCTAAACAAGGGAAAATGAGAATAGAAGGGTGATGCATTCCCATATCCTGGTATCCCCTAAAAAAGGGATAACTTGATGCGGGAAACCCAAAGCTCCCATATTGGATCAAAAATCCACTAAAGGCAACCGAGGCACATTCCAACGCGCTATTCCGACAATACTCCTCCCGCACTTTTGATTTCGTCCTCCCCTAAAAAAGGGAGGGTGGAACGGGAGCAGTGGATGTCACCGCATCCGCACGTACGCGCACCCCTATCCAAGGGCGCGCGGGGCGCGGGAGCACTCCATCCCGGGAACCCACACTAGTGGTATAGGAGATCTAGACTCGTTTCTTAACTCTTGTTTCCGACTTCACTTTACTCAATCATTTAGCTGCAGGACGAATCACACAAACCCAGATCTATCACTATATTTGTACATCCTATGGCATATGTGAGCAAATCAACTACCTAACACTTTCTGCTCTTTTCGAGAACAAGAAAGATTGGAAGATAGCCAAACTTCCGCCGAAGCTTACTACCTTACTTAAAACCTAAAGCGACAAAAAGAAGGGGAAAATGATTTGGCATCAACTGAAAGAAGGTGGGTGGGGACAGAGAGGGAAATATAAGACGAAAGGCAGAGGAGTAAAAGCCATTTTCGAGGGCAGGACCCAGATAAGATTGATTTTTGACCCCTCCATTTCTATGAAATTGGACAACCTTGGCGTCTTATCTATTCTCTGCTTATGTAATAGATCTTTTTTTTAAATTTTGAATCACAATCAGCCTCACTATTGCTCTGTAAACCCATATCTATCACTAGATTTGTAAACCCAGATCGTGATGGCTATGAGGCAAATCCATAAAAGGCGGACTTTCAATTTTGAAGGAGCAAATCGAAGTCGACTCGTCGCTGTCTCAGCAGTTGAGATCTGAAGATCTTCTCTCCAAATTGGGATTTTGGTAAGTTGTTTTGTTTTCTTTGTTCTTCTTTCTGAAGTGGAAAGTGACGCTCTCTGTCAACGCTGCTTGAAGTTTCTATGTAATAGATCTTTTTTTTTTGAATCACAATCAACCTCACTATTGCTTTGTAAACCCAGATCTATCTCTAGATCTGTAAACCCAGATCGTGATGGCCATGGGGCAAATCCATAGGAGGCGGACTTTCGATTTCGAAGGAGCAAGTCGAAACTGATTCCCCACTGTCTCAGCAGTTGAGATCTGAAGATCTTCTCTCCAAATCAGGATTTTGGTAAGTTGCTCTGCTTTCTTTGTTCTTTTTTCTGAAGTGGAAAGTGACGCTCTCTATCAACGCTGCTTGAAAAGAAATTGCAATTTACTTGAGAAGATGAAGTGATGAATAAAAGAAAAGAATCAACAAAAAGATAAAGAAGGTCGAAAAAGATGAAATCATGAATTGCAATTTGCAATTGCGCCCCCTGCCATAAGCCCAAAATTCAAATTAATTTGTTTGGTCCATGTACTTTTTTTAGAGTGGATAAAATGACTATTTTACCCTGAGTCAATGCCACATGAGACACACGTGCATTGACGTAACGAAAAAAAATTAACGAAAGTGGACGAAAGGACCATTTCCGTCAAATTTTTTTGTACAAGGATCAATAAAGTTTGATTTTTTTTACAAGGACGAAGTTGAAAAAAGGTGTAAAGTACATGGATGGTTTGGGTAATTCTCTCTTAATAGAAACACATCATTTCATTGGTAATATTATAGATTTTGAAAAATCTCCTTATACACAACATTTGTTGTTTTATTTGTTAGCTTTCCATCTTCATCGGATAGTAATATCTTCAAACAAGAACGGTTTGTTACCCTAAAAACTGCGACACACAATTGGCCATAACTAAATGTTGGCTTCTTCAAGAAGTGTCCTACATGCAAAAGTAATTGACCTCGCCTTTTGTTAATTGTCATGACATACGATACTACCAATGGAAATTGTCTTCTCTCGAACTTGAAAGACAACATCACATCTGATGGAGAAAATGACATTTTTGGTATAAGCATTTTGTCTCCAACATAGTTTCTATTCAAAAAAATTGCTTCAACAATGTGATTCTCAAGCTTGGTAATGATTAGTCTTGTTCCATTGCACAACCCTACAGCAGGTCAACGTTTCTCAATAACATCACTAAAACACTAACTTTAAGTGTTAATTCATGGTTGAGCAATCCTAAGCACTTTATACTATTCAAAAACTCCGTAGAAGACCTTGTGTTGGTGGGTTGAGCTGTGAGAGAGAGATTTTTTCTAATTTCTTTTACGGCTTCTAGGGTTTGCCATGGCAGCTCCGACAGCTCCGCCAGACCCACCCCACCGCCCTCCTTTGCTGATATTCTCTCCTTCTCTCCTTATTCTTCAAACCTTAACCCACTTGCTTTTATCATTCCCCCATCCTCCTATAAAGGGGAACCCACGCTGAAGATTTCTGATGACATTGCCCAACACCTAGCCTCTCCTTTGAAACACTCATTGATTGGAAAATTCTCTCATGGCCGACCATCCATAGAGTCCACTCGTAAGCTCTTCCAAACGTTAGGTTTAAAGGCAACTTTCTCTGTGGGCCATCTCGATGCTAAGCACATTCTCATCCAGGTTCATCATGATGAGGATTACCAACAGCTGTGGATAAGAGATCAGTGGTACCTTGGTAGATTTCCTATGCGAGTTTTTAAGTGGTCCCCAAATTTTCGTTTTTCGCCATGAGATTGAGAGCTCGATCATCCCTATTTGGTTCTTCATCCCTAATCTCCATATTCATTTGTTTCACAAGACATCCCTATTCTCTATTGCAAATCTATTTGGCAAGCCTTTGATGTTGGATTAAGCAACCACTAACTTTACTAGACCTAGTATCGCTATAATTTGTGTTGAAATTGACCTTCTTAAACCTGTCCTAAAGTGAATTTGGATAGAGAGCGGCTCTAGTTCTCCAGGATTTTGACAAGTTTTGGAGGCTGAAAACCTTTTGTGGGCATTGCAATCGTCAAGGGCACTCTATTGATACGTGCAAAGTCAATCACCCTCCACCCGCTGCTGAAAAGGATCCTAATTCTCCTAAGCATTCCCAACTACTGATTGCTAAGCCTCCTGTCACTTCCAAGTAGCCCTAGTCTGGCCCTAACACGCGCTGTACTCCCAAAAAGACATTAGAGGCAAGGAAGTTGTTATTGACTCCACCGCAAGCCCTAATCAGGAATCATTAAAACAAAACGTTAGCGTTTCTGATGAAGTTCCCACTGTTAGGGCTGTTATTGTTGAGCCATCCTCTTTTCTCAAAGGCATTGATCATCCTCCAGTTATTTTAAATATTAAAGAAAACCCTAGTGATACTCATGATGGAAGTCCTATTAATGTTGATGGCCCTATTAATGTTGTAGCACCTTTTAACGAGGATCCTACTGATCTTGGGGATAACCTTACGAGTGACATCTTAGCTGATAAGGATGATTTGCCTCCTGTTAATATGCTTCCTCTCCCCCTCCCAACAAATATGTTGTTTTGGACATCATTGAAGACCTGGAAGGTTCATCGAATGACCTCGATGCTTTGAACTTAGAATTTCCTGTGATTTCCCAAGTTCCGAAAGGCACTAAGGGACCTATCCCATCGGACCGTCTCACCAGATTGCAAGTAGCTAAGCTCTCCACCTCGACTCTTTCCCAACCTTCTCATGGATCTTAAAGCTCTTTTCTGGAATGTCCGTGGTATTGGCAACGATCCTATTGTAGCGAGGTTAAAGTATTTCATTAAAACTCATAATATTTCTATTATTTCCATTTTTGAACCTAATGTCTTAATTATTTACCTCGCAAGTGTACAAATCAATAGCAAATATAGTGTACGGAAAGCAAGGGGTCGAACCACCGAGACAAGAAGTATCTAGAGCAAGTAAACATGTAACAATTAAACTAAGGGAGGTTTTTGTTTTATTTATCTAATTTATTCCAAAGGAAAGCAAGTAATCTAATTAGCAGTTTTTTAAAGCAGCAAAGACAGTTTGTGAAGATCTAATGGTAGAGGAGAATCTAGGAATATGGATTCACTTGTATCTACTTTAATGCTCTTTTGCGTAACGTATCAATCAATTAATCTTGGGTTCGTTCATGAAAGATTGGTATAAGTCGTCAAATTATAATTCAGTCTTCATCTTAAATAATTCATCCGAATCTATACCCTTAATAACAAGAACATATGAATTTTTGTCTGTCACTTAGAAACATATATATGAACCTAACCCTAACGTATCACTCTCGTGCATCGATAGGTTTAATTTATCACAATGGTGAGTCAGTGTACGACATATGCATATGGTCGTGCAGTTATCCGCACCTCTTGGTCTTTAACTACGGCGATACCATTCATTAGAAAAAAAGCCAAATAGCAAAGAGATTGATAAACACTGTGATCAACAAGATTTGATTGAATAAAATATATATAATAGAGAAGAAGATTTGATACAAGTTACTTCCAATTCCTAAATATGAGCGGTTAGTTCATCCTTGAAATAAATAGATCGAAGGGATGAAAGAATACATGAAAGATCTTCTAAAACTATGATTACAACAATAAAAACTCTAAATTACAAACTAAATTCAGATTATTTCCTACCCAGAACCTAGGGTTACAAGACTTGTATTTATATTAATGTGTACAGTGTAGGAGATAGAATTAAGGTACAATTCCCGTCATTGTGAAACGGAAGGGCTTGCGGGGGCAAGGTGCAGGGGCATGCGGCCGCAAGGCCTTAGGCTTCTCTTAGGCTTCTCTTAGGCTCATGTACTGGAGACCTTGCGGGGGCAAGGGTTGATGACCTTGCGTCTGCAAGGGGTTTCTTAATTCTGATCCTTAGTTTTCCAACTTTTATGCACTTTACACCCTTCCTCAATTCTTCACTTAAAGCCTTGTAAATTTCATAATTCTACCTAAAACTCTGAAACTCACAAATAAGCTCCAAAACACATATTAGTAGCCAAAAGCCTCGTGGAATGACTATTTCTAAGCTGTATAAGTACCCAATAGATGCGTATAAAGCACATCTATCAGAACCTATGATAGATCCTGCTAGGATTCTCTTCATTACTCGCAAATTAGCTTTCAAATTTGGTTTTGTAAACTCTAATGACACTATTTGGGTGTTCGTCAAGGCAACCTTCACTTGTCAACTTATCCACAGCTCCAACCAGCATCTTACAATTAAAGTTCAACATTACTCTTGGTCAATGGGTTCCTATGTCACTAGTGTCTACGCCAAATATGACACGAAGGAACGTCGAGTTTTATGGACTGACTTAATAGATTTTAGCAATCAGTTTCAAGGATCCTCTTGGCTTATTGGTGGGGATTTCAACATTGTCCTTCAATCTTTTGAAAAATCCGGTGGTAATGGTTGGGACCGACGTGGTGCTCTGTATTTTCACGCTTGTTTGGCTGCTTCAAGGTTGTATGATCTTGGTTATTCTGGTTCTGATTACACTTGGTGGAATAATAGAGAGGGCTCCCGCACTATACATCAAAGGATTGATCGTATGCTTGGTAACCCTGAGTGGCTGGCCAATTTTTCTTCTTCTTCTTCTGTCTTGCATCTCCCTTGTACTTGTTTTGATCACTCCTTTTTGCTTCTCCCCTATGGTTGTGTTGCTCAAGCTCATCCTGTCTCCTTCCGGTTTCTCAATGCTTGGACATCTCATCCGACATTCTCTGATGTGGTCAAAGCTGCTTGGCTTTTACCTGTTAGAGGTTGCCCCCTTGTGGCTTTCTCTTGCAGACTTCGAAATGTTAAATCAGCCTTGAAGATTTGAAATAAGGAGACTTTTGGAAATAAGGTGGCTGAGGAAAATGTTTTAGTGAATGAATTATTTTTTGAACTCAACTCTTCTGGGGAAAATAGGACAGCTTTACTTGAGGCCCAAGCTAAACACCGCACCTTATTATGTATTGAAGAAGATTATTAGGGCCAAAAATCTCGGGTCAAATGGATAAAGGAGGGTCAGGGAAACTCCAAGCTTTTTCATGCTTCTGTCCGGCAATCTCATCACAAGATGCATCTACATTCCATTACGAATAATTCTGGTAATACTCTTGACACAGACGATGCAATAAAGCATGGTGCTATTAGTTTTTTTCAGTCTCAGCTTTCTGTCGATACCTCTAGTGATGACTCTCTGCTGAATGATATTCCTCCTTTAATCTTACATACCTGGAATGAGGATCTTATTACCCCTCCATCTATTGACGAGGTCAAAGATACTGTTGATTCTTTGAATGGGGAAAGTGTGTCTGATCCTGATGGGTTTTCGAGTAAATTCTATACTACTTGCTAGGATGTTATTAGTTGCGATATGTGTATGGCTATTTTGGAATTCTTTGCGGGATTTTCTTTACCTCGGACGTGGTCGAGCACTCTCTTGGCTTTTATCCCTAAGGTGGACCCTTCGGCTTCATTAATAGATCTTAGGCCTATTAGACTCTGTAACTTATGCAACAAAGTTATTTCTAAATTATTATCTTCGTGCCTTGGGAAAATTTTACCTCATATTATCTCTAGCAACCAGAGTGCCTTCACCAAAGACCTTAATGCATCATACATTGGTTGGAAAGTGATATTGATTTTCAAAGTCATTTGATAAAAGACTTTTACCATTATTACCAATAGAAGATGTATATCTCACATTGGTTAGAAAATGATGTTGAATTTAAATTATTTTATATTATTACCAATAAAAGAGATGTATAACATATTATTAAAAAAATGTTAGATTTCAAAGTCTTTAGACTAAAGACTTTCACTTTTACAAGAGATGTATCTCACATGGTTACAAAATATTCTACTATTATTACCAATAGAAGAGATGTATCATACATTGGTTAGAAAATGATGTTGGTTTTCAAAGGTTTTTGATAAAAGACTTCTACCATTATTACCAATAGAAGATGTATATCTCACATTGGTTAAAAATGATGTTGATTTTTAATTATTTTAAATTATATAAAAAACTTACTATTATTAGCAATAGAAGATATATATCACACATTTGTTATAAATTGATGTTGGTTTTAAATTACTATTATTACCAATAAAAGAGATAAATCTTACATTGGTTAAAAAACGATGTTGATTTTAAAAGTCTTTAAATAAAAAGACTTATACTTTTATCATTAATAAAAGAGAAAAGAAGAGATATATCCAATTATATAGAAAGAGATGTTGGTTTTAGATATTTTTTTTAGATAAAAAACTTCTACTACTATTACCAAATGACTAAATACAAATAGAAAAAAATATGTATTTCACATTAGTTAGGAAAGTGATATTGGTTTAAAATGTTTTTAGATAATGTACATCGCATTGGTTACAAAGAGATCCACATTATTTAGAAACATATTGATGTGCATATTTTGGATCCGCTACAAATGGCGTTTGGGCCTTGTTTAATGGCCCACTATATTTTACAAGATGTCCGAAGGATTGGGCTAGGCCTCTGCGCAACGGGCTGAACCTATTCCCTCAGGTATAAATAACCCTCTTTAGCTCATAGAGAGGGGTCTCTGTCTCTCTTACTCTCTGATCTCACTCTTATTCTGATTGAGAATCACACACACACTAGGGGGTTATGCACCCTCTTTTGATACGTGTACTACACGCCGGAGGGTTTTTGGCGGGGGCCCTCCCCGCCGACTCACGATGTTTATTTTACAGATATATAGCCAGATATCCACCACTGACGATAAGATGACCGCCGGACGGCAACTCCGACGACCCACGTCCACCACTACTTTCGGCACCCCCGGTATGATGTTTTTTTGGACGCATCACATATATTGATTATAAAATTCATAGATAAACAAATTTTTATGTTATTATCAATACAAGAAATGTATCACACATTGTTTACAAAGAGATGTTGGTTTCAAAACTATTTAGATAAAATACTACTACTATTATTATTTTTATGTTATAACCAATAGAAGAGATGTATCCCACATTGTTTAGAAAGAGATGTTGATTTCAAAAGTTTTTATATAAAATATTATTATTATTAGTACTATAGAAGAATATATCTCACATTTGTTAGAAGTTAATGTTGGTTTTAAAAATTATGTTATTACCAATAGAAAAGATGTATACCACATGGTTAGAAAGAGATATTTGTTTTAAAAGTCTTTAGATAAAAGTCTTAAACTTTTATTACCAATAGAAATAGAAAAGAAGTATCTCACATTGTTAGAATATGAAAAAGGTGTATCTTACATTGTTTAAAAAAATATGTTAGTTTTAAAAGTCTTATAGTAAATACTTTTACTCTTATTATCAATAAAATATATGTATCTCACATTGTTTAAAAAAAATGTTGGTTTAAAAAGTATTTAGATTAAAGACTTTTTGTTACAAATAGAATTGATGCATGTATTTCACATTGGTTACAAAGTATTCTACTATTATTATCAATAGAAAAGATGTATCACACATTGGTTATAAATTAATGTTGGTTTTAAAAATACTATTATTACCAATAGAATAAATGTATCATACATTTGGTATAGGGTAATGTTTGTTTTTAAAGTCTTTAGATATAAGACTTCTACCATTATTATCAATAGAATATGTATATCTCACATTCGTTAGAAATTGATATTGATTTTAATTTTAGATAAAAGACTTTTACTATTATTACTAATAGAAGAGATATCCTATAGTTGTTAAAAAATGATGTTGGTTTTAAAATTCTTTAGATAAAAAACTTTTACTTTTATGATCAATAAAATAGAAGAGATGTATCCCACATTATTTAGGAAGAGATGTTGGTTATAAAATTTTTAAAATAAAAGACTTCCACTATTATTACCAAATGATGATATGTATTACACATTGGTTAGAGAGTGATGTTGATTTTAAAAGTCTACAATTATTAGCAATAGAAGATAAGTATTTCATATTGGTTATAAAAGTGATATTGGTTTAAATTTTTTTTTAAATGATGTATCTCACATTGGTTACAAAGAAATGTATCTCACATTATTTAGAAATGAGTATTGTCATTAGATAAAGACATCTTTTGTTATTACCAATTGAAAATATGTATCCACATTGTTTAGAAATGAATGTTGGTTAAAAAGTATTTTATCTACTACTATTATTACTAATAGAAAATATGTATACCACATGGTTAGAATGTGGTGTTGGTTTGAAAGTCTTTAGATAAAAGACTTAAACTTTCATTACTAATAAAAATATAAAACAAGTATCTCACATTGTTTAAAAATGAATTATGATTTTAAAAGTTTTTAACAAAATGACTTTTAATATTATTATCAAGTTAAATGTTAATTTTAAAAGTCTTTAGATAAAAAAATTACTATTATTATTAATACAAAATATGTATCTCACGTTAGCTAGAAACTTATATTAATTTTAAAAGTATTTAGGTAAAAAAAATCATTTAATATTAGTAACAATAGAAAAAATAATTATAACCATGTAGAGATTAACAATCTAATTATAATGTCCAAAAGTTATATTATTATTACTATATATATATATATATATATATATATATATATATATATATATATTACATTGTACCAGTGCGGAGTACGGACTAAATAGCTAGTATGTATTATTTGAGTGGAACAAAGATATTAGTACATTACTACAAACCACTTGAGAGATGGTACGTAATTGTTTATGGTTGCATCATTTGGCTTACTCTTGTTGTTTTTGATGAAAGATAAGATGCTTAATTCTCAATTTTGATAGCTCTATCTATAACCAAAAGTTGGTTAAGCTCACACTACAAATATTTTTTACACTTTAATAATTACATTTTATCCAAAGTATCAATTTGGTCCATAAAGTAAATGATGTTAGCTTTGTTGGATGGAGGTCATAAAAAAGACAACAGTACCCCTTACATTGGGCCCAAGATGTGCATGCAGACAAGTTTTCAAAGAAAATACAGAAAGTGTCATGAAGTGTGTGTGTGCGTATGTGGGAGAGATTCCCGTCTTCCGCCCCTCCCTCCTCCAATCCTTCCTCGCCGCCACCATCTTTATCACCCATTCCTTCCATCTCAACGTTTCGCAATCCTTTAATCTCTTCGAAGCCCTAAAATCAAACCTTTCTTGCACCGGCATACCCCTCGACATCTCAGTCTTTCTATTTTTCTGTCCCTCTCCATCTTTCTCTTGGACCTCTTATGTCCCCGCATTACTCTCCACCAAAATCGACCATATCCACATCTTTACCAAAGCATTTGTGAGTTACTGTTCCCACTCGATGTGGGGGGAGGATCTGGAAAAACAAGATCTCTAAAAGAATGTAATTGGTCAGATGAGTATCATGTGTATTTTACGTAAATTTTACGTCTAAAGTTAACATCTGTAATTTTTTTTGTTAAATTGCAACATAACTCAAGTATAGTGGCCATTACGAAAATTTTAAGGTTCAAGTGACATGATTGCAAACTTTATGCGTTTATCCTTAAATAAAAATTACTATCACTTTCTCTTCTACAAGGGTCACTATTGGTTTTAAAAGTATCACTTTGCATCTTGAAGCGTCACTTTCTGCACTAGAAGCGTCATTTTCTGCACTAGAAGCGTCATTTTCTACAATTTGCATCTTCATTACTGAACAACAACCACCAAATCCAAATTTTCACCGATAAGTACTCAAATAATTTAATTGCATCAAAAACTCATACAATATAAAAATGTTTTACTAAAAAGTATCACAATTTGCTCTCAAATTATCACAGTAAAAGTATCAATATGACATAAAGTCATCACATAATGGGGTTTTAATTTTAAAAAGAAAACTACTTCGAAAAAGTACTGGATTTCCCACGTATTTTTAGGAGGGAGTGCAAATATATCCGTAACATTTATGGTTGTTTTCGTGAGTCAAAGCACATGTTATGATGGTTTGTGAATTGAATAGTGACCCATTACTTCATTGGTGTTCAATTTTTTTGATTCAAATAAACACATGTGACATTAATTTGTAATTCGGTAATTTCCGTTTTATAGGATAAGACTCGTAAAACAGTCTCACATAATACTTACTAAAATTGCCTATTTCTAGAGTTATTTTTACAATTTTAAAATTAATGGGTCGCACTTTCACACACACACACACATATATATATATATATATATATATATATATATATATATATATATATATATATATATATATATATATATATATATATATATATATCTTTAATCTTTAAATAATACAAGACATTTTGTTAAGAGCAAAGGAAGTAAGTATCACTTCAAATTGGTCATCTCTGTCGAGTAATTAATTTAGTTTTCTACTGATTTTTATGTGCAATAAAAGCAAACATAAATCACGGGAGATTTTTCTTTTGGTCAGTAAATCACCAAAGATTCTCTTATCTTAAAGCACGCATTCCAGTTTTTGCTCTCTATAGAAGGCAAGCATCTTCCCTCATGCTTCAATAAAAAAATTTCTCTTAAACCTTAAATCCCCAGAATACCCTCAAATTCCTTCCTGTCGACATAGGCACAATCCCCTGATGAATCTGGATCAAAACAGTCATTCCCCACAGATATTCAGGGGAGTGGTTCAACTAAACGTCGGCGTTTTGTTACCTCACCAGCCGGCGTACGGACACCTGATTTTGCTCCACAGATATAAATTAGGTTTAAATTAAAAATAAATAACGGATTCAATTCTCCATATTTACACTCACTCACACACTAAAGTCGCTCGATTTACATAATCCATCCTAGTTGATTTGATTCTGCGGAAATTCGTCTCGATCTTTGCTTGTCTCATGTACAGTGCATGCTTAATTCAAATTGCGGTTCAATTGATGTGTAGTGGATTTTTGAATCAAGAACCCTAATTCTTGTGAAATTAGGGGAAAGGCTGCATTTCTTGGATCTGATCTTGGTAGATACCGAGAGTATTTGAATGGCGAATCAAGAGGATGATGATTTGCAGACGGCTTTGAGGATGAGTATGCAGCACGAGCCACCGGAGCCCAAGAGAAGCAAACCCAGGGATAACATCATCGGAGGTATGTCTGAGTCACCGGAGGAGTCTTCTGATGAGAAGAACCGGAGGTTGCAGCGGGAATTAATGGCGGCTGCTGCGGAAAAGCGTATGGTGGCGTCAGCGGCGACTAAGTGTAGTGCCTCTACAGCTTCCCTTCCAAAGTTGAAAAGAGTGTTGCGGTGAATTTGGAAGCGCCAAAGAAAGAGAATTTGAGGGAAGAGATGCCGTCAGAGGCAGCCAGTCGTTTGTTTTCGATGGTTTTCGGTGATGAAGTTACGAAGGGAATACTTGCACAGTGGAGTAATCAGGGTATTAGGTATGCTAAAAGATGCATTATTTTCAATGTCATTGCCTCTTTGGGTTTCTACAAATTTGCGGATTCGTTTTTGATGTAAACTGGTTGTGTGCCATTTTACCCCCTCTTTGATTGTTTTTGAATCTTGAATACTATTACTTTGGGTATATTAGCATTATATCAATTTAAGCCTGTTTACCTATTCTACTCAAGAAAATATTATTTAGAATCGTGGTAGCATGTCATTGTGTGTTTATGCAAACCAACCATACTTTAGCCGTGTGGTTTCAAGTTGTCATATTATTGGTTGGTGGTGCCACATTTGCTTTGTAATGTCATATTGCATTTGGGACTATCAACCAATTATGTTACATTTTAGTAGCATGTGGTGGAATAAGGTTGATTTGTGGACTTGATACCACTATTGCACTGAATATTTTCTTGATTCACCCGATGAGTCCTACTTTCCTTTTTGAGATGTTTCATTCAAAGTGTCTCATTTCAAAACAAAATTCACATTCTTCTACTCATATATGATGGAAACAGGTTGAGTTCCAAAATAATTATTGGTCACAATGGTTCATGAAGGTGTGTGTGTGAGAGAGAGAGGGGGGAGGGAGAGTTTGTAATCTTGGGGATTCACATTAATTCAGAAAACTTTTCACTGCCTATAGATCTTGGGTTTGGCTAGGATATTCCCACGGGAACATTTTGACCTACATATAATATTTTCTCTCGATGACCACCCATTCACAACTTCCAAAGCCAACTAGGTACTAGGGTAGTTCTCGGGAAAAAAACATATTATTAATGGTTGTTTAACAAGTGCGCTAAGAGCACACGTTAGCTTTTTCGTTGATCTCTCCATTAATTTGTTGGTATTTTTGTCCTTGGGATGGTGAGATGATGTTGTAAATTGTATTAAATGCTGCTCCTACTAACTATAGAATTTCCTAGGCTCCCACTTGTCCATCCTTGTATCCCTATTTACTGCATTTGTTCCAGGTATTGGTAATTTGATGAATTAAAACATGGTATTATTTGCGCGCGCGGGGGGTGGCGGGTGAGTACAAAGTCAATACATGCACTTTACCACTTTAGCTCCTATTCACAATGATATGGCAGTGGAACTAAAGGTTATGAATTTGAACCATGATACCAACCAAAAATAAATAAAATTATAGCTATAAGTTTGTCGCCCTTCTAATTAACCTTTAACTAAAAGGCAATAAAATCATCAGTGAGATTTATAAGGGGGAAAATACCAAAATTATTGCAGGTATTAGGAGTTGAAGCAACCTAGGGAATATATAAATCACTTAGTAACGAAAGCAGGAGGGGTGGTGGGGTGAAAATGATATACGTTATCAAAGATATTTATGTTATATATTCCAATATGACGAGGACTGATTGTGAATATTTTTGCAAATTTTTTTTTTAGGGGGGGGGGGTTTGGGTGGGCATGGTCCTGGCGAGTCACCATAGTTCCACCTTCGGTAGTTCTTTAATTGGGGTAGAAATGTTTATTCTAATCATTACCAAGTCTGTAGTACGTCCTGGGAGTGCATTTGAATCCTTATCATTATGACAAAACTACAAAACAACGGCATTGTCTACTTCTCAAATCTCAACTTGAATGTTTTTGATAGGTTTGTTTAGCCTGCCTTTCTTAGTCAACCACTTTTCCAAACTTGATTGCTTACAGAGTCCATATTGCTGCTTAGCTGGAACTCTAGAATAAGACTGCCGCTTGGTGGCAAATAGGTGCAGAGCTTCGCTTTTTGGGTTTTCTCTTTTAGCCCTAGTTGATTTTGCTTACCTTTTGTATTTCTCGCTTTTGTGGTCGGCCGGTCGCTGAGACTAAGGGGAACATCTTTGAGAAAGTTATTAGTTTATTATGCTACTAAATAAATTGATATTGAATTGTAGTCATTCCTGTCTAAAGAAGTGCTGGGTTTTGCCCGTCTAAACAGCTTCTGGTTTCTCTTACTTATCAAAAAAAGAAAAAAAAGAAGGAAGTTCTGGTTTCTCTTTTCCAAATTGCTTAATTTTGTATTTCTAGCTTTTGGTATCTACATTCGTTGAAATTATAAGAAACTTCTTTGATAATTTTTTTAGTTTATTGATTTGTGAAACAAATCATACCAAGTTCTTAAGTTATTTCCTTCTAAAGAATTCTGGTTTTGTCTTGTCAACGTCTCTACTTATTTAGAGACTTTTGTATATTCGTTAATTGTAACAAGGGGCGGACCCTAGATTTATATATTGTGGGAGGGGGAGTCAAGATAAAAAAGAAGGGTTTATAATATATATATATATATATATATATGTTATTAAGATCAATCAATTCAATATAGCAATTCTTTAAGCAATAATATACAAAAGTAGTAATGTTGCACAACCTTTCGCATTAGAACTTAACTAAAACGTACTCTACGATCTTGCTTTTATGATAGTTTTGTAATAAAGTAATTATGATAGTTGAAATTGGTTTCTTGGAGGGCTTCACTCAATGGTAATAGTGAAAAAAAGAAAGTAGTTATGATAGTTTTGTAATAAAAAACATTGTTTGAGAGGGGGGGGGGTGAATATATTCCTAGGCTTTTTATCATGTTAAATTAAGAGGGATACCCTAGTAGAATCTTTAGAAAGTTTCATGCCCCCATTCTCGCTTGTTTTACAATTTTGGGTATGCATATGAATGATTGTGTAGTTGAAAATATGATGTTTCCGTAGTGTCGCTTCTTCATATATGCGTTAGGATATTGGTTTTCCTAATCCTTCAGAAGTTTGACCTCACAGAAATTCTACAGAATCTGGAGAGTGAGTAGATGGGGGAGGATGTAGAATGGAGAGGGTTGAAGGGGATAAATGTAAATGAAGAGCTTGTTTGGATATGGGTCTTGTATTGGGGTAAAGACTTGCTTGGAGGTGGGCTGGGGTTGGCATTTACTCCCTCCGTTCCTAGATAATCGTCCTATTTGATTGAGCACACGGATTAAGAAAAACTAAATATTGGTATAATGTGTAGTTTTCTTAAAAACACCTTATGCATATGGTCATAATTAAAAAAAGAAGAAGAAGTTTCGGTAAAGTGGTAAAAGCGTTTTGCTAAAAAGAAAATTTTAGAAACAAGACAAATTTTTTGGAACGGACAAAAATGGAAAGCACGACAGTTATTAAGAAACAGAGGGAGTATATTCATTGAGTTTGTTTGGGTTGGTTTGGAGAAAAACACTTGGTTGTTTTTATTTTTTTTGACTAGTAAAGATAAATATATAAACAAGCGCCAAAATAGGTGACGCGTCCTTATACACAAGGAGTATACAAACCAAAAGTATATATCCTAAACACTGTCCATAATATTAACAAAAAAATCTCCAACCTCCATCTCCGAGGTCATCCTCCACACTATCAAAAATCCTTCCATTCCTCTCCTTCCAAATATTCCACCGTATTGCCAAAGGAACGACATCCCATCCTCTGAAAAAAGCCTTGTTCCATGGAAAGAAGCTTGAACAGTTGACCCCAAGGGGTGGGAGAGATGGCATACAAAGACCTTATGTCCTTGGTTCCAATCCCCATATCAACAAGGGGTCACACTTACCAATAAAAAAAAAGGACCATCCTCGGAGTAGAAGAAGGGTAGACCTTGGCATAACCCAAGAGACGCTGCCATAATAAAAATATAATTACAAATCTCCCTTACTACTCGGCAGTGTAAAAGAAGATGATTAACCGTCTCCTCATCCTTTTTACACATGACACATTTGTTAACTCAAATCTTCCCCGAGCTCTGAGATTGTCAATAGAGCCTCACACTAGGCCTCCCAAGCGAAAAAAGCCACTCTACAAGGCACCTTCGTTTTCCATAGAATCTTCCATGGAAAGGAGCTTTTAACCTCACTATGCAGGAAAGAATAATAGGATTTCACCGTGAAAGTCTTGTTCTTTGCACAACCCCAAACAACCCTATAATCCTGCAACCCTCTGCTCTTGGTAGAGTAGAGGGACATGTATGCGTTAAACGGAATACAGGCACATTAGTCTAAATGAAAACCCAAATTCAAGTGAGATGGTACTTACGTTTAAAGAGAGAATAGAATGGTGTAGTGGTCATATTTTAACTAAAAGCTTCGACTATAGAGCAATGGTCGAAGCTGCATTCTTTCCGTTAAATAATGATGATCTGCTTTTAGCTTAGTCCTCTGCTTTCGTTAATATTTATTTCCTAATAATGTAATGTAAAAGTTTGTGCCTTATTTTCTGATGCTCTATAAAAAACTTTCCTTGTAGGTTTAGTCCTGATCAAGAAACTTCAATGGGTTTAGTGCAGCATGAAGGTGGCCCTTGTGGGGTGTTAGCAGCTATACAAGTAAACTCCTTAAATTCCTTTAATTTGTGCCATTATGCGCGTCTTAGATTAGCTGCATTTATTCTCTTTAGAAGTTTTACTTTTTTTTGCAGTTTACTTGAAAGTTTCAACTTTTAACTAGACTGATGCGAAAGTGTCATATATAATATATATATATATATATGGGGAAGGTTTCAATGGTTACTTTCTCTCACTAACCATTGAGGGTTACTATTATATCATCCATTGTAAAAGACTTGTATATATATATATATATACATATATATATATATATATATATATATATGTATATATGTGGGGAAGCTAACTTACCCTCTAGTTGATGTAAGTTAGCTCTTACCCATATTTTTGATGACAAAATTGTCTAGAGTTCTATCAGAACAGAATTTTGGGGGTGCTTTTTTTGTCTTTTAATTGAATTCCGAAAAATGGGTCCGCGTCTTTAATTGCTTTCCTGCCTTTCTTCTCCACCATTTCCTTTACTTGAGACCAATCTCTAATCTACCGATAGCAATTGACATGTTTATTATATTCAGTGGATTTACATTTTGTTGAATGTAAAAAGAAAGGAGAAGAGAAGAGAAGACACGCCGTAACCAAAATTGGTTAGGCAAAGACGTATATATATGTTGGTGATAATACAATATACATCAAGACCCCCATATATATATCTTAAACCAAAGAGACACTTAATACTTCTAACACTCCAACACTCCTCCTCAAGCTGAAGCATAAATGTTATGCATGCTTGTTACAAATATATCATATTCTTGGGCTATTTATAGACTTTGTAAAAATATATGCGAGCTGATCACCGGTCGGAACATAACTTGTAGAAATTATCTTCTCTTCAAGTTTCTCACGAATAGAATAACAATCAAACTCCATATGCTTTGTTCGCTCATGGAACACGGGGTTAGTGGCAATATGAATAGCTGCTTGGTTAGCACACCACAACTGCATAGGCATTGGATTCCCGATACCAATCTCACTAAGTAGCCGACGAATTCACACTAACTTGCATGTAGCATAAGCTATAGCCATGCTTTCGGTTTTCTGATTCAACACTTAATCTTGACACAATTGCGATTGTTTCTTACTTTTCCAAGAAACCAAGTTACCCCCACCGAACATGTAATATCCAAATCAGCATTAGCAAACCCTCTACTCTCATATGCCCATGATCACGATATGGTATGCCTTGTCGTGAAGCTCTCTTAAGATATCGTAGAATCTTAACAGCAACCTCCTAATGTGTACTCCGCGGAGAGGACATAAACTGATTCACTACACTAAATGCAAATGCAATATCTGGTCCGGTCACAGCAAGATAATTCAGTTTCCCCACAAGCCGCCGATACATGTCTGGCTTAGCTAATCTTTCACCCCCTTCAGCTGTAAGTTTCATATTAGATCCATAAGAGTGTCAGAAGGCTTTGCTCCCAACATGCGTGCGTCACTTAACAAGTCACATACATACTTTCTCTGGACAAGAAGACGCCTTGCTTACACCGGGCAACCTCAATCCCTAAAAAGTATCTCAAATTAGCCATATCCTTCGTTTGAAACCTTTCCTAAAGGAACCCTTTTAATGCACTAATTTACTTCCAGTAATGACAATATCACCCACATAGACAACCAATTAAATGGTTTTTCACCACTGCGTTGATAGAATATTGAGTGATCACTTTGACATCTCATAAGCCCGAACTTGAGCACTATCTCTAAATCTCCCAAACCACGCACGTGGAGATTGTTTTAACCCATATAATGATCGTTTTAATCTGCAAACCAACCCATACTCTGAGCAACAAACCTTGGTGGTTACTCCATGTAAACCTCTGTGTAAATCACCATGAAGAAATGCATTTTTGACATCAATTTGATAAAGAGGCCAATAAACGAACAGAGGCAAGTTTAGCAACTGAAGAAGAAATGTCGGTATAATCAACCCATATGTATGTGCATACCCGTTTGCAACAAGGCTAGCCAAAGAACCATCCCGATTAACCTTAAGAGCATAAACCCACTTGCACCCAATAGCATGTTTTCCTGTTGGAATGAAACTAAATCCCAAGTTTGATCGTGTGCAAGGGCATTCATTTCCTCTTCCATAGTTGCCTTTCGGCCACCTACTGCTTCAGACCGCTTGGAATAGAATAGTCTTTAGGACACTGACAAAGGCATATAGATACATAGATGAGATAAACCATATAGGATGTAACGTACAACTACGTTTACCTTTTCTAAGGGCAACATGAATATCAAGATCAGAAAGAATGTACCTCAGCAGAAGTTGGATCGGGCGACAAGGATAGGACTGGATAGCATGAGTAGTGGGTATATTTCTTTAGAGAGCACGTGCGACGCGTATATACCTCCTGAATAGGAGGACAAGGTATGTCGTGGATAGGGAAAGACTCGAACTCCGCAATTCGATAGATTAGAAAGTAGTCAACGGAAACGGACTCAACTCGCGGATAAAAAGAAATTGACTCATGAAAAGTAACATTAGTCGAAATCAAATATCAATTCAAGTTAGGAATGAAACATCAATATCCTTTCCGAGTACGAGAATAAAGACTCGAACAAAGCCCACCCACCTGAATATCCTAGGAAAGAGCGTGAATAGAGACTCGGATGGAAACAAGACTTCATAAGGAATTTTTCAGAAGATGGTATACGGTTGATAAGATGACAAGCAATTAACACATCATTTACCCAAAATATTTTAGGGACATGCATTTGAAAAGAAAGAGCGCGGGCAACCTTGAGGAAGTGACAATTTTTTCTCTCAGCAACACAGACGATTGGTGGAGCATGCCATGAGTTGTTATAGAGTAAACAGTAGAGAAATATTCTTGTGCATTATCACTATAAAGAAGTTTGGAAGGCACACCAATTTTTGCTTTAATTTTAACACAGAACGTAGAAAAAATATCAAACAACTCAGAACAATGTCTCATTAAATAAATCCAAGTAATACGAGAATGATCATCGACAAAAGTAACGAAATACCTATAACCTAACTTCGAGACAATAGGACTAGGCCCCAAAATGTCTGAATGGACTACATCAAATGGGGCACGAGCCTGTTTATTAACCCTAGGAATATAAGAAATGTGATGGTACTTCGCAAATTGACAAGCGTCACATCCAAAAGTTGGTAGATGAAAATCTGGATACAATTTCTTGAAACTCGACATAGACAAATGACCCAATTGACAGTGGATTTGAAACAGGGACAAAGGCACTCGAACATGCAACCGTTGTAGATGGAGCTTCAAAACAATAAAGTCCCGCAGACTCTGAAATGCACAATAAGTGGGGAAAAAATGAGACATCATAGTTATGAGTAAAGGTTGAACTTGCTAATAGACAAGAAATTCAATGAAAACCAGGAATATATATAACACAGAGGATAATGAAAGAGAGGACCTGATACAAATATCACCCTACCCTTTAACAGAAGCAATAGACCCATTGACTACAGTAACATGCGGTAATGTCGAAGAAAGAATGAACAAAGAAAAAATACGTTTGTTGCCACTCAGATGGTCAGAAGAACCATAATCAATAACCCATTTACAATTAGAGGGAGAAACACATGTAGTGGGTATATGCCCAAAGTAGCAGTGGAAGAAGACAAAGAATCTGGAACTGTGTATATCGTGCAATACCTCCTTAATGGAGATTTGGGTGGGGAGGCACACTCAGTGTTAGAGGCAACGACAACATGGGCATATTGATTCCCAAATGGCTTACCATGCAACTTCCAACAATTACGAATCACATGATTCGTGTCCCACAATGATAACAACTACGAGCCTCTCTACTCTCCCTACCTCCATCGCGCCAACACGACCCATATCACGATGTCCTCTACCATTAGACCGACCACGATGACCATGACCTCATGACCTCGGTGGTGGTGAGGTATCTGACTCACAAGAGCAGAAGAATCATCAATACTACGAGTGGGACAAAATGAAGTAGACTCTAGTGAGGCACAAAGCACACGAGAGAACATATCGTGAAGAGAACCAACCAACCAGCTAGAAAGCCAAGAATAATGAGGTGCTCTCGTTGTGTTTGCGTAGTACTAACTTCGGTACTCAAAGGAATCAAAGAACTCCACCCAGTCGCCAATTTCTTGTAGTGGGTAACACAATGACCTTGTTGATTGATCGTGGCGAAGCATAGCACACGACAAGTCATACATCCGATTCATGTTGTCCTTGTCTCCATACAATACAACTAAATAGTCCCACAAATCACGACAGTAGAAGTATGGGCCACCAATTCAGTCGCCTCATCATCCGTTGAATTCATGAGCTTCAAATACATATCAGCATACATATCAGGTGAGATGAAATTCCTTATTTTTCCCCTTTAGATTCATTTCAACCACCTGCCGCCACATTAAGTAATTCGTTCCCGTTAATTTCTTGTCCGTAATCTTTGTACTAGTGGAAATATCCTCAGAAACCATGGTTTTGGACTCCGTAGTCTCCGTATTCCCCAATGTCGACATTAGAATGCAACCAACAAAAAATGGAATCAAACGACCAGTTGACCAAAAAAACCACTAAAAACTTGTTTAATCTGGAAACCAACCTCGGATTAGTGATCC
Organism: Codonopsis lanceolata; assembly: GCA_013146195.2. Lineage (NCBI taxonomy): Eukaryota > Viridiplantae > Streptophyta > Magnoliopsida > Asterales > Campanulaceae > Codonopsis > Codonopsis lanceolata. The sequence goes on from CM028379.1 coordinate 4,421,100, forward strand.
ACATGCACCGGCAAACCAATCTGTGGTGGTCCGGTGACTGTCCGACAAAGGAATTCCGGCCACGCGCCAGTGCGTGAGATGATTTCCAGCGATGTCTGATGGCGGCGAATGGACAGACAAGGTCGCCTAGGCTGGGCGACACCAACTCCCTATGCGGTGACCCTCAAAACACGTCGCACCCCCTCCGGCGACTTAAACGCTAGGCTGAAGACGTCTCACGCTCGACAAACTCTGGACAAACATTCTGGGGATGAAATAAAAACGAAAAAAAAAGGAAGAAAAAAGGAAGGATGCGTGGACAACAAGGATTCTCACTCTGATTCCATATTAAATGTAAAGAGGGAAGAAAAAAAAAAGAGAAGCCGTAACCTAAATTAGTTAGGCAAAGATGTATATATATGCTTGTGATAATACAATATACATGAAACATATTTCTTAAACCAAAGAGACTCAATACTTCTAACACTAACACATTTCAAATCTAATGAAGCTTCACAGCAATATTTTCTGTGGTTTGTAGTCAGCAGCGTACCTGAAATTTCAATTAATTGTATTAGCAAGAGGAATATGTGAATATTTTAAAAAACTAAAATATTATAATGGAGGGGCTGGTTGAAATAGGTTTGGAGTGCCCTGAATAGTGAATATGGTTCAATGTTGGTACTGTTGCTTGCCATCAGCTAGATGCTTTAGACCAAGAGGTATGCAGACGGTGCTCGTGGAGATTGATTGAAATGAGAGCAGCATAATTGACGTAAATAGACCTAGGTTTGTTTATCTTTAAAAATTAAGTCAGGATTATATTGTCCAACTAAAAAAGGGTAAGAGGCTTTTTTTTTTCCTTTTTTTAAAGAGGATCAATAATGGTAAACCCACAACCTATTAGGTGTATGTGAAGCATCTTTTCCACTCAAGCTGCCTTTCGTTTTACAACAATTTTTGGGTTAGTACATGTTACTAAAATATCGTTAATTACTACTCCGATGGTCTCCTAAAAATGGTCCAAAAAATCTCATTGGACAAGAAACTAGTATCCTGGTACTTGTAAGGCTCACAAGATAGTGACATAAGTTGCAATAAAATGCCACATGAGATAATGTCTTCAATTTTCTAGAGCATTTAAGAAAATGAATATACCTTTAGCCTGGAACTTTTAGATTGCTCCTGCTTCATAACATTAGCATGGTATTCCTTGCACATTTAAATGTGCTGTTGTATTATATGAAACCCTTCAAAATTGATTTTGTCTAGTTTATTTATTCGGATCTTCCTTTCCTGGAAATAATGTGTATATTTAGCCATATAAGAGTTCTTTTACAATCAAATTTCTGCCTCCATTGTTATTATTAATTGTGTTGCTAGATCTCTTTGATTTCTTATTTCAATCATGATTCCAAACTTTATTTTTTATCTTAAACTAGTTGAATTCTGGTGATTATTAAATAGCTGACCTGTCAGTTGTCTAAGGATAGCAGTCTAATCCTGAAATCATGCATTCTTGCGGTACTAATTGCTCTGGGGAATGTAAAGCTCCCAAGGGCTTCTTCTAGGGTTGGACTACACCCCTTTCCGGGATGCACTACAGAAGATCCGACTTTACCATTCGTCAGCTGAGCTTGAGTAATATCTTCTGCCACTCTGTTAGGATAAGTGTTAGGACTCTTGTCCCTGTTGGGCCACAGCTATGTATGCAGTACTTACAGAATTGAGAAAAATAACTTATAACAAAACAAAACAAAATCTATTTTTTAAAAAGAATCTTTTTTGTTTGTGAGTATCAACTACATTTGCTTTATTTGGAATAGAAGTAATTTCTCTATTGTAGGACACTTGCAAATAAAGCAAATGTACTTGATACTCACAAACAAAAAAGATTCCAAACTTTTTTTATCTCAAACTAGTTGAATTCTGGTGATTATTAAATAGACACTACATATGCAAGTAACTCTGAAAAATTGGACTGGCTGAACTGCCAGTTGTCTAAGGATAGCAGTTTAATCCTGAAGTCATGCATTCTTGCGGTACTAATTGCTCTGGGGAATGTAAAGCTCGAAGGGCTTCTTCTAGGGTTAGACTACACCCCTTTCCGGGATGCACTACAGAAGATCCGACTTTACCATTCGTCAGCTGAGCTTGGGTAATATCTTCAGCCACTCTGTAAGGATTAGTGTTAGGACTCTTGTCCCTGTTGGGCTACAGCTATGTATGCAGTACTTACAGAATTGAGAAAAATAACTTATAACAAAACCAAAAAAAATTTATTAAAAAAAAGAATCTTTTTTGTTTGTGAGTATCAACTACATTTACTTTATTTGGAATAGAAGTAATTTCTCTATTGTAGGACACTTGCAAATAAAGCAAATGTAGTTGATACTCGCAAACAAAAAAGATTCCAAACTTTTTTAATCTCAAACTAGTTGAATTCTGGTGATTATTAAATAGACGCTGCATATGCAAGCAACTCTGAAAATTTTAACTGGCTGAACTGTCAAGTCGTCTAAGGATAGCAGTCTAATCCTGAAGTCATGCATTCTTGCGGTACTAATTGCTCTGGGGAATGTAAAGCTCCCAAGGGCTTCTTCTAGGGTACCCCTTTCCGGGATGCACTACAAAAGATCCGACACCATTCGTTAGCTGAGCTTGAGTAATATCCTCTGTAAGTATAAGTGTTAGGACTCTTGTCCCTGTTGGGCTACAGCTATGTATGCAGTACCTACAGAATTGAGAAAATAACTTGCAACAAAAAAAAAAAATCTATTTTTTAAAAAATAATTTTTTTTGTTTGTGAGTATCAGCCACATTTGTTTTATTTGGAATTTTCAGTAACTTTGGAAAAAAAAGAAGGTAATTCAATGTCAATGTTAAAGATAGGTCGTCTTTCTTGTTTCATGACGTATTCTAACTAGATTAGACTAGATCTTCGTGCCCGTGCCTATGGCACGGTGCCAGTATATCTGATTTCGTCAATTGAAACGCCAACGTCTAAATAGAAAGTGCGATTTTTAAAAAATGTTATAGTTGAATGATACATTACTTCAAGTGGTAGTTGAGGGGCGCTATTTGAACTCGACCTATAGTTGAGGGGGTAATTTGTAAAGAGTTATATGTAACTGACCTATGAACGTTTGATTTTGCGGCGGAATCAACCCACATGCCCAGATAGTCTCAGTCAATTAATTGAGCTCTATTGTGAGATTATATTAATGTAAGGTTGATGTTTTGTAAGTGGTAATCTATTGTGAGTTTATATTAATGTAAGGTTGATGTTTTGTAAGGGGTAATGGTTTAGAAGATTAATTTCAAGGTGTGACTGCTCATAATATTAATTGTAGGGGGTGACTTTGTAACACGAGGGTGAGAGAAAATAAAGATTTAAAAGTAGATAACTACTCTCACACATGTGAATGTGAGAGTGAATCCCAACCATTAATTTTTTTTAAAATAATTTAATCTCAACCTATAAATAGCTTTAGTCAATTGCACATGTGTGAGAATGAGCTCTATTGTAATATAGATGTTGGTAACTTTATCCATCAGGACCATCACAGTAGGCAGTAGTGATAGGATATATGACTCATGATGTATCAATAATGGAGCCTGAACTTGGGTCTGGTATAATGTCTTTGTCACCTAATTGAGAATTGCATCATCTATTAGGCCTCGATTGGTACACGGAAATGAAATCAATTCCGTTGAATTGATTCCATGGGATTAATGTATAGCGGTTGGTAATGCTAGAATTATTTGGAAAGGAAATGGCTTACTAAAATCTTGGAATTGATACTTAAAATTTAAGGAATCGCAATCCTGATGGAGGAGATGGGATTTGGATTCCCAATAGTTGGAATCCATGTAAAAGGACAATTATCTCCTTCTATTAGGTCATATATTTGTTTTATATTTATAATCTCATATTCTCATTTGGTCTCAACTATTCTACGACCGTTCCTTTTTACTATGTAGGAGAATAAAATAGTAATTATTTTAGTGAAGTAGCAACATGTACTTTTCATTTTTTGTTTCAAATGTTTAAGCTATTTTTATTTGAACTAGTTTCATTAAGGAATTTTTCTTGGTTTATTGATGTTGGATAATTCAAAATTTTCACATGAATTGAAAAATAATGAACAACTTGATATTTTGTGTTGCAGTAATTACGTTAATGTCTAATTTTTATCATGAAAACATTTACAATTACTTGTTTACTTTTGGGTAATATTGTCAATTGTCTTAGTTTTGTCATCATTCCAAGATGTTTTGTTTCTAACCAAACAATATAATAGAAATTTGTAGTTTAGTAATCATATTCCTTATGTTACCAAACACGTTTTAGAAATTATCTTCTCATCTATTTTCGTGGAATCTCATTACTGGTAATCAATTCCGCGGAATTGATTCTATTTCCGTGTACCAATCGAGTTCTTAAAGTCTTATGAACCAAAATGTATCTAAAGGAAAGAGTATAAAGCTTTTAATAACTGACTTGTTGCAATATAGAACTATATTGAAAGCAAAGTCACAGTACAAAATAAAAACACTTATTCGCATGAATTTAGGTGAGAATTCCAGTTTATCTCACCTTTTCTAATTCGTTGTTTGAATTTACAAGTAAAACAATGTGAAATTGTCTTGTCATTAACCACCTTATGTACTTATCACTTATTTCCAATAACACTCACGTTCTCTTTCAGTGTTGAGAATGGAATTTTTATTTTTAAGTCTCATAGATTGTGGTTTAGGAACAGTAAAGGTGGAGTTGCTTAATTCTAGCCCAATGACATTTTTAGAGTTCTTTGTTAACATTTTACAAAAATAAAAACTATACTGTGAAAGTGGATATTTATGTGGGCATTTGTTTCAAGCTGGACTAAATTATACAATTCATTTCGTTTGGGACTAATTCTCCTTAGCTTTGATTCAGTGCCCAAGCTGATTGACATGGACCATTTGAATCACAGAGCCCTGAATCCAATTGAATCCCATGATTAGAATTGTAACCACATGAACAGTGCATAGTATATGTTGACATTGCTTAAACTGTGTTCTGTTTGATTGTGCAGGCATTTGTTCTCAAATATCTTTTATTTGTTCCAGAGGAATTAGTGACGGATGCAACAAACATGCCTATAAAATCGGGTTTAAGGAGATTGCTTGAAAGTGAGTGTGATGCATCAAATATTTTTGGGTCTCTGTCCGAAGACACGAAATCAAGGTGCTTAGTCTCCTATTTGTATTTCAGACTTGATATCATAACCGTTGATGAGCTAAAAGAGTTGATACAAATATACCTGTTGTGGATGTGACTGTTGTATCTTTCAGTCGATAAAGAGTAGATATGCAGTATTTTGGATTTCTGTTGAGACAAACCGTCTTAATTTTATTTGCGCACAAGATTTTCCATCAAGGTTTCGTTATTCCTCATGTTGATATAATATATTCGTGCCATAGTATGTCAGATTTTTTCGAGGGGGTTGATTCATAAAGTGTTATACTTTGTCATTGCTGTGTTCAAAATTAGTGTGCATCAAAATATGCCTCATCTTCGAATTTAGTTTACAGCTGCTATGAGTCGAACCTCCATTGTTTCTCTCTCTTGACTTGTACTTTTATATTTGCTTGTGTGGCGCATGTCTAATACCCTTGCAACCATGGGCAAGGCCATGCCAATTTTTATTACTCAATCCTTTTCCAATTTTTATTACTCAGTCCTCCAATTTTTTTGTTATATGGACAGTTTTAACTTTGAAGCACTTTAAAATTCTTAGCTACCATTTCCTAATTTGTGTGTAACGTTGGATGAAGTTTCCTTAGATAGGCCTGGTCATGTTAAGAATCCTTTGGGCTTGATATTTGGTACCTTATTTCTTTTTCTACTTGGCTTTCTGTGAAGGTAATAAATGAAGTAACAAAAGGATAAAAATTCTGTAAAGAAGAACCAAGCTGGATACGTTAGACCTTCTCAGACCATACATTGGTGGGAGCGCGCACTATGCCAATTTTGTAGTGTTTATAGTTTTGATACTCCACAAACCAACTCGGCATTTGGTTCAATTACTTGGGGTCAGTTGGATGTGGTTTTAACTTTTAGTTATTCTTTACAGATAGTTTTACTTTCATTGACATGATTTCACCTTGAAGCTAATGTTGCTGTTCTATATGTCTCAAGTAGAAGTTTTGGCTTTAACAATTTCCCAAGTTTTGTGACTTTGAAAATGAATATTGCTGTTGCTACTTCTGTTTGTTATGCATCATTTCATTAGTAAATGAAGTCATTAATGTTAATCCATTTGGAACTTGTTTTCTTCCCTTTTGAGACACCAAGGAGTATACATTCTGAAATGGTCTAGTTTCTTGCAGAGCCTTGGTCAGAAGTATGGGTGAGATTTTGTTTCTATGTGGAAGCAATCAAAGGGCAACAATCGCATCTCTGAGTAATTTTGACCTTGAGGTTAAGGGGTCAGACGAAAGTTCAAAGGATGAGGTGCATAGCTGTTTAATTTTGTGATGTGTGGTAGACATAGACAAATTCATTATTGTGACTCCTCATTCCTTCTTAATACTTGAGGGTTTATACAAGAAAATTTTATATTAATGGCTTTCCTATGTTACAGATTATTGCAAAAGCTCTTGAAAGTCTTTCAATTGAATCCAGTTGTGATTTGCATAAAGTTTTGACAGTCCGCACATTCACCTCATTGACAAGTGCGATACAGAGGCTAGAAGAGATGATTCCTGTTTTCCGGAGTCGTATGGGGGCATTGCTATTCCTAATATCTGCTTTGCTTTCTCGAGGACTGGTATGTTAGTGAAAAACACTACTTTAAGGTTCTCTTAACTTTTATGACGTTTGCCTTCTCTGTTCATGCCCCTCTTCTTTTCCAAAGAGCAACCCCTTCCCGCCACAGCTGCCTTTATTATGTAGCACTGATCAAGTTGTTGATGTCATGAATGAGAGGCAAAGTAATGAGAACTAAAACAAAAATATATTGGATGTATGGCTTCAAAGTAGAATACTATTTGTCCTTGTTAACATCATTTTCATAAGTTAGTAGTCTGCTTCCACGGAACCTAATTGAGCTTGCTGCACTCTGTAAGGCTGTCAGTTTTCTGATACAGCTGCCTTGGCTTAGGCAATGTGTGTGTGTTGAGGAGTTGAAAAAATGTAGATGTGAAGAGGTTGTTGATAGTCTATACGGAGTGGTTGCTCTATACAAAAGCACAAAAAATAGAAGTGAGAAAAAATTGTGGGTAAGTGAGAAAGTAAGTGTCCAATTAGACAAAGTCCTTGTACTTAATACATAATGATATAACTGCTTTTTTTGTAAATGTAAGGGGAAAATTTTGTTAATAAAGATGGCGAGAAGAAGAGTGAGGATCACAAGGAGAAGATCTTACAAATGATCGGAAAAAACAATGAGTTGAGAACGGTATGAAAATAGGTCAACTAAAACGGAGGGGGGAGGGGGTAATGCTTGTTTTTTCTTTTATCCTCGATGGAACCCTACTTTTGTTAAAATAATTCCTTTTGCATTATTTATTGTAACCCAAGAGTTGTATTGCAGTAAGTAGCGTACAAGCAAGTTTTGCCAGAATATTTAGGTCACATCCATATTGGACCCTAATCTTTTAGGAATATATATATTTCAGCATTAACGAGCATATTGACATTGCTGGTCAAGAAACCTATGTGAAATTTTAGAGGATAGATATATTCTGGAACTGCATTTGTTTTGGATCCAAGGACTCTTATTGATTTATCTATTTGCAAGTTCTTTCTTACCCAGAAATAACTTGTGAAAGCCATACTGTTGGCAATCAATGTGACGTGACATGGAAATGTGTACTTATATAATTAACCTTATTATTGAGGATGCAGTATTTTTTCTCAAATAACTGTCTTTTCCCCTTTTGCATCCCTAGTTGTTATGCTTCCAATCATCACTTAAAATGATCCATAATCAGTGATGAGTCAGTTCCAGAGATATTATCATCTAGAGATACATGGAAATTACATTAACTGCATAACTTTTCCTGGATATTAGTTATCAGACTGATCCTTAAGGTGCATATTTTAATTTTTAAAGCAACTTGGCCATTGAACGAAGTAGGCATATTGTAGTGTTAGGGATTTTTCGTTGACTTCAATTCACTAGAATATATTTTAGCTTGTCTCTGTTAGGCACTTCTCATTCGTCTCTGCAGACCGGTGAAGGTTGTCTTCTATGTAGAATGGTAAACAAGCTGCTTTGAAACTGACAACTTGATCCAGGTTTTTCGTAGTACATGGTGGTGGTAAATTTCGAGTTGGGACATTGGATCTTCCCTGAAAGCTGGTAACAAGCTGTTGGAGAGTTGCAGGGTAGGAACCTCTTTGAATCATACCTAGTTGAATCTAACCCATGAAATGAGACCTGAAATGTAAATTGATAGTTATTAGACGAAGGGCATTGATCTGCTGGAGTGGCTTGAAAAGAAGGATTAGGAAATGTTGGATGTTCTCACTTAACACTGATCAAGAGAACCTTTAGATATTACCTTTTCATTTATCAGATAGTATCTTTTTCAACATTGCATATAGGAACGCTCATATTTTGTGGTGATGGGACCCACACATGTATCCATGAAGTAGATATCCAGTTGCTCCCAAATGCTAATGCTTCTTGTCCTTCGCTTCTCAGGAAAATGTCGAATCTGACAGGGATGACCCAAGTCAACCTCTAGTTACAGCTCCATTTGGGCATGCATCGCAGGTATTCAGAGACCTACTGAAACTCCATGTCTTATTCTTATTTGAGTTTTTTTTTTTTTTTGTATATGCTAGCATGTTTTGTATATTTGCTTGGCTTTAAATATGCAGAATTTTGTCCTGACCTTGATTGCCATTGAACAGGAAATTGTAAATTTACTGCTTTCCGGGAGGGCCGTTGCTAATGTGTTTGATGGGAGGATGGATTTGGGTGGTGGCATGTTTGTGAAAGGCATTTCATCGACTGTGGAAGTTGGATTTCTCACTCTGCTAGAGTCCCTCAACTTCTGTAGGGTTGGTCAATCCCTAAAATGCCCTAAGTGGCCAATATGGGTAGTCGGAAGTGAGTCTCATTATACAGTCCTATTTGCTCTTGATACCAAGGTCCAAGATGAGAATGAACTTGAAGGGAGAGAAACACAGATCCGAAGAGCTTTTGATGCACAAGATCAGAGTGGGGGTGGTGGTTTTATTAGTGTGGAAGGCTTCCATCAAGTCCTCAAGGATACAAATATTAACCTCCCAGCTGAAAAGGTTGAACACCTTTGTAGTTCGGGATTTATAGTTTGGAGCGAATTCTGGCAGGTTCTCTTGGATTTGGACAAGAGTTTGGGAGGCTTAAAGGATTCAACTGGTTTGATGGGGAAAAAGGTCTTTGACCTTTACCACTTTAATGGGATTGCAAAGTCGGTTTCAAACGGCAGCCAAGCAGCTTTGGGAAGTGAGACACCTGTACAAAAACCTAAGCTGACGAAATTGAGGGTTGTAGTTCCCCCCAGGTGGACCCCTGAGGAGTTCATGGCGAATGTATCACTGCCCTCTGGTTCTGGTGGAAACGACTCTAGTGGTAAAGACACAGTTGTTGAAGTGTCCAAGCCTGAGCCTTCTCAGCATGCACCTCTGGTTGACTGCATTAGAACTCGGTGGCCCCGTGCAGTCTGCCACTGGGAAGGAGACCCACCTAGTATAGTTTAATTGGGTCGCTAGTGTTTACTGGTTTCTCTTTGGTGTGCGTAGTTGGCAAAATAGAGTACAGAGAATTCAAATGCAAAAATGGAAGCGGGAGGACTAGCCTTGCCTACACCATAATTGGAGTTTCAGAGCTTTTCGTGTGAAAAAGAGGCTAGAATGTCTCGGGGAATGATGCAACACATTTTTCACTGTGCAAAATATCGTTAGCTATAATATTCAAATACAATTACGAATGTGTCTATTTGCAGAGGGAACCTGCTAGTCATTTGTTTTCTCACATTTCAGTTGATTGAAGGTGTTTTTCCCGAGTCAGCAATAAACTTTTTAGGCTTGGCCTTTGATACAGAGAGTCACTGTCTTCCCTTGTTTATCTTGGGCAAGGTTTTCGTGTTTCCTTTATTGCCCGGTTTCGGGTCAAATGTGTATTGAAAGTTGATATTGTTGTAACATTTCTTTTTTCCTATTTGCTTGCTTTTCCTTCAATTTCTTATGGTCAGAGTTTTATGACAAGCCAGTTTCCTATAAATGGTTTTCCACTTCTCCTTGGTAATGCTATGTCAGCTAGGTGTGGAGGTGGTGGTGGTGGTGTGTTGGGAAGACCTGAAAAAGACGGTGATAAATCAGAAATGTGTGGTGAAACTAAGTGCAAGCCGCCACGAGGGGCTTGACGGTCGTCTGCCTCCCTACCATCACTACTGACAGAAAGGAATTGGTGTATTTTTTCAGCAACTACTTTTCTATTTTGAAATGTTGCATCTTAAGCGCATCTCCAATTGGTCGTCTGCCAGTTTTCTTTTTTTTTTTTTTTTTGTCTTTTTTACCGTTTGGAAATAATTTTTTAGTGAAGATTATAAATTAATTATCTTTATTTTAAAATTTATTTGAAATATTTAATATTACAATTAAAATTATAAACTTGAAATGATGAAACCTTGGAAATCAACTTTGGCATGATCACACGACCCACACGTGATAAAAGCCGTTGGCAGGTTCGGCGAGGCAATCGAGCCAATGCGAGCTCGTCGAAAAACACCTCATAGAACAACTGAGCCGAGGTAAGGAACGAACGAGATCCATGACCCTCAACCCCCTCGGCCTCGGCAGCAGAAATCTACTGCACTCAGACCACTCGGCCTCGGCAACAGTCAATGATCACCAGGCCTGACAAGAAGCTTCCCAAGGCCCGGTGAAACTGCCACATGCAATCACCAACTCTCAGACAGCGTCCAGCCCACTCATTCCTGATAAAGTGCAGTACATTTAATGCCCGCCGCAACCTGCTCCCCTATCAAAAGCCGCCACCTCACAAGGCAAAATCAGGTATAAATAAGAGACATTCCTCACTGTTGAAAGATAAGTCATTTTTCAGATATCCTAATTCACTTATCAAACTCTCTTATCGGAACAACCCATATTACGACTCATTTATTATACACTCCACCGGAAACCTTATTCTCACGTCGGAGGGTTCTAGTCGGGCCATCCCGACTCCTTAACGACGTTTTATTTGTCTTGTGCAGGTCTCAACGTTGGGACGAGCAAACCGAGCCACCTTTGCTTCTTACGTGGACAAAACGACAAGGTCACCACGGATTTTGCGTGATCAAAACTGATTAAATTATTTATTTATAAATAATATTTGAAATTACAATATATTCATAAAATTCCAAACAAATTAATTTATTTATAAAACAATATACAAATTAATTAATTTGTTTGAAAAGTATAAAAATAAAAAAGTATTCCCTCCGCCCCCAAAATATATGACGTTTTGGGGCTTTTCATACAGACCAATGCAACATATTTGTAAAGACTAAATTGTCACTATTCAAACATTAATGAGGTGTCTTGATATTCTTGCACAAAGAGCTAAACATGAGTTATAAAGTTAATAAATATGGGTAGAATTGAAAAAAAAATGAAAAGGTTCATTGAAAATTGTAAAGTGCATCTATTTTGAAACAAAAAAACTCTCTCAAAATGTTATATATTTTAGAACGGAGGGAATAGTGTAAATAAAGTAGATGAGTTGGCAGTGGAATTCATGTAAGAATTTTGTAAGAATGAAAACCATTTGTAAGATAGATTCTTAGAGAGAAAAATTCTTAAAATATTTAAGTGACAGTGGAATCCAATTAAAAATTATATAAGAATCTACAACAATTGGAGATGCTCTAAGTGTTTACTTTTAAATTTATGCCTTCAAACACCATAATCTTTTAACAACATTGCTAGAGTTGTCACATGCAACTCATATGATATTTGCATTCAAGACAACGTTAGCACAATAACTCCGGTGGTAATTCTAGCATTATTTCCTTTTAATCATACATTGCACATAATCTTTTAACTTTAGCTTTCACATGTCTTATAAATATTATGGTTATACTCGAAGTATTTTTATAATTATAGACAATTTTAAGAATAATATCTATATTCCTTAATTATTAATTTTTTTTAATGATAAATTCTTTTGAGTAAAATGGGAGACCTGTTTCTATTTTTATGTTTTTTATATTACTCCCTTCATTTCGAGCAAAAAGTCTAATATATATATATATATATATATATATATATATATATATATATATATATATATTAAATGAGTATTTCTTTTCTATGAAAGTGCTTAATTTTCATGAAAATCACTTGCGTTGAAACTTGGAACAAAGCAGGTATTATATCCAATTAGTTGGTGCAACGAGCCTGAGGATTCGGATTCGGATTCGGGCCCTAATTCCACAAGGATATCACGTTAATAACATTTCATTTCAAGAATTTGGCGCGGGCACTCGACTGTTGAAAAATCCATCAATCAAATCTCATCTGCTTCGCCTCAAGGTATGTTGTTTCCTTTATCTTCGCCTCAAGATGACAAGATCTCGTTAGTGGTGATGATAATGTATCTTATTTACTTTTGGGTATCTTAGATAATAGTTTTAAGTTCTATTTTCAAGTTGTCATATTGCGGATTACCCGTTCGATGATATGTCTGAACGAAGACGTTGAGATGTATATGCTTGTATGAATAGCTTCAAATTTGTCTTCTCTTTTCCTAGTATTTATTTTTGTTTCGTCCACTTAACTAGGCTTAATAATACCTGCTCTGCACTATTCTTTGATTACTGCAACTTCTTTGATCATTCAGTTGCTTTATTATTGCATACTACTCTACTTTTTATTTATGTCCGAATACAAGCGTCCGTTCTCCTTTGCAGTTTAGCGACTTCGTTTTGTGATTTAGATTTTCTCTTTCTATGGTTGCACCAGTTTTCTCTCTTTTACTTTTTTATCAATCATTACCGAAGAAAAACACAAAATCAAAGTCATTAAAATCGTGAAGCCAAACACACTCCAAAAGAATCCTAATTGTATCGAAGTTTCGGTGAAATTTGTAGCTGATTGTACTCCTCTGTTCTGGACCCAATTCCCGCAAACATGATGGATATCAGCACAATGTTAATTTAGAAAATTGTCATAATAGTTTTGAGACGCTGTGTTGAAGATCATCCTGAAAAGTTGTTGGAAACTTTGTCATATTTGACTATTCCTTTGTGTATCACTGATACTATGCTCGACGGTCAATTCTATTCCTCAGAAGGTGATCCTCTATTTGTTTTACTTATTGAGAACTTCTTATTCCTTCTAACAGGGCTACTGTCACCGATGATAATATTGAGATAATTACGAATGGTGATCAGCATGCACCTTTGCAACTTAAAATTGGTTACACTTGGTATGCATTCTGCATTAGCCCATCTTCGAAGGTTCTCTCTCTGGTCAATGAAAAAGGACCCAGATCTTGAATCAGCTTTATCCCGGAGCCGTCGTTGGATAGTAAATAATCAGATCAAGAACATAATCTTGCGGTGCCCTGACCAAGTGATATCTGTGAATCTCCTCCAGAAAAAGTTTAAGACTCTTGATCTTCAAGGCAGAGCTCTCAATTGGCTCAAAAAATATCCTTGTTGCTTTGAAGTTTACCTTAAGAATGACGAATATTTTTGCCGACTAACAAAAAGAATGATGCTTCTAGTACAAGAGGAGGAATCAGTGAAAGACATGCAGGAAGCAGTATATGTTGAGCGACTAGCAAAGTTACTAATGATGAGCTCAAATCACCGGCTCAATTCCTCAAAGCTCAATGAATTGAAGAAAAATTTTGGATTTCCGGATGATTATTTGATTAGAATTGTACCTCAGCACCCAGAAATGTTTCGGGTTGTTAACTATAGCAGGAGAAAGATTTCAATGGAGATTGAGCTAACTTCCTGGAACCCAGACTTAGCAGTTTCTGCAGTTGAAACCATTGCTCGAAAGCAGGGTTGCCAGCCATCCTTTCCTTGTTTATTGCCCTTGTCTTGGGTGAAGTCATGGGACAGGTTTCGCGAATTTAATTCAACCCCCTATATATCGCCTTATTTGGATCCCACAGGTTTAGTGGATGGGTCAAAGGAACTAGAGAAGAGAACAGTAGGTTTGGTCCATGAATTGCTCTCTCTTACATTGTGGAAGAAAGCATCAATCATGAAGCTAGGTCACTTTAAAAAAGAATTTTGCTTGCCAGAGAAGTTGAATATTTTGCTACTCAAGCATCCTGGAATATTCTATGTTTCAAACAAGTATCAAATAAACACGGTTCTGCTTAGAGAAGGGTACAAAGGGTCAGAAGTGGTTGAGAAGGATCCACTTGTTGTCATAAAGGAGAAATTTGGGGAACTGATGCAGGAGAGACTTCATGAATATAACAGGAGGCGCTATTTACTAAATTTAGAAAGGAAGAGAAAGAAAGGCCTCATTCCGTTGAGACAAGAGACAAGGAAACAGCAGAACAGTGGAGTCTCTGAGGAAGAAGATGATCAGGGTGGAGATTTAGGTGGTATATTTGACCCAGAAGAAAGAAAAAGGTTCTATAATGTTCTTTTTGATGACTCTGCCCCTTGAGTTTTAAGCAGAGGTGTGTTCTAACTGACATCGTATTGTTGAGTTTTGACATCCTCCCCAGATTAGTTAGTCTGTTTCTTCTGGTGTGGTCTCTTGACGCTGCTGATGATCAAGTGTTGTCTTAAGTTACAGTACTTCCGCTAATAGAATATGAAATGCATACGTCCACGGTCCACATTCATCTACATCATGAAATACAAGATTGGGTATTATGCAATATTTGCTTAAAAAGGCCTTTTTTTTTTCTGGTAACATCTGTAACATGGGTACACATAATCATCGCATCTATCAATTGGGCCAGGTAAAAGACCACTTCCAACCGTTTCCTTTAATGTCCGTTGATTACTCCTTCTGTTTCGGGTAAATTATCTCCCTTTGAAAGTCAAACTTTATAAGAAAATGATATTTTTAATATTCCATTAGTAATAAAATGGTATTTTTTATGTTTTAATATTTTTTTATAGTGGATTCTTTAAGTGAAATATTTCAAAATAGAATAATAGACTCTTTATCTGGTTTTTTAATGACAATACACTGATCCTAAACCAAATGGGACAGTTTTTTGCAATTATGCTTCCATGATATAGATGCATCTCAAAATACTTATATTAGTTATATATATGAAGTATTTAGTAGGTTTTTCTTTTAAAATATTTATAGGAAGTATTATCTCACCCATCTTGAAAAGAAAACTAAAAATTTAAAAGAACCTATGGAGTTATGATAATGAGATTTGTAATTATAAAACTAATTCCCCTTTGCGAAAGTCTATTGCTTGGTCAAGCTCGTGAATTTTTCCAATGTGGATTGGATTCTCATGGGGGCGATGTGCAATTTACTTGAAATATAGGTACATGTAATCACGTAGACATAAATTTCAAAAATCAATTGAACTCTTGAAAAGGATTTAAACCCTTACCACATGCTGCAATGAACGTCCTAAGAGGATGGCCCAATGGTAAAGATGATAGTTTCATAATATATGATGTATCAGGTTCGATTCCATTCTCAAACTCTATTAGGATGAAAAAAAAAACTATGAAATGAAACAAATGCCCGTTTTAGAAGCTCAATTTGAAATATAGGTATTTTTCAATACTCTTGCTTAGGCGAACTTCCCCATCGACCAAAAGGATATAGGTATTTTACAGTTAAGTTTTCTGTGCATATTAACGGAAGCCCAAAACTGTGAAGATTTTATGCATCCAAGTGTGGAGGATATCTGTGCCACTCAAGGTTTGTTTCTTTATAGGTTTAATATATAATTTGGTCTGAACTTAACATGTCAGATTAATTTGATTCAACATATTTAACACTTCCTATTTTGATCCTTGAACCCAATTTTTAGCCTACGGTTAGTCCCTCATCTAACGAATGTTAATTTTCTCGTTAAAAATTGAACAAAAAAACATTAATACCCTTAGTTAATATTGATGATGTTCCACGTGGTAAAACAATAATAACGAAAATTATCTGATCTCACTTAGTGCTTGTTTGGTGGAGCGTTTTGACCAAAACGTTTGTAAAAAAATGCATCATTTTTCTTTTTAAGTGTTTCAATGCAGTGTTTTAAAAATGTGCAGCATTTTAAAAATATGTTGCGTTTACAACTACTTTGTTTATGAAAATAGCGTGTTGAAATAGTTTCTCAAACGTGTTTATAATAAAAAAAATTTGTGTTTTAAAAACGTTACATTTAAAAAAATTCATATTTTCAAAACGTTGCACCAAACGAAGTTTTATTCACACACACTTTATCTCTCTCACACCGTTTTCTCTCCAGTCAAACACATATCCATCCTCTATCTCTTTAATTCTCTCCCTCTCCCTAACCAATTACCCATTTTTCCACTTTTTTGTCTTCCTTCTGTTCATCTAATTGAAAAGCTTATGAATCTTTCATATTTTGATAGAAGAAAGAGGCTAAACATATATCGAGAGAATAGGAGAAGAAAGATGATCGCCTAGTTTAAGTCTAAGAAAATAGAAAGAACCCCTCATTCCCCTTTCAAAGTCCTTGCCTTCTTCTTTTGAGAAGCATATTCCTATCCCTTCCCTTCTATGCAAATAAGTGTGTGGAAAACTTTCATGCTGATACCACAGTTAAAGGTAGGGTGTAAGTGGCTCGGTTTGACTTGGTTTAAGTCAAAACCACGAACCAAACCACCCACCATTGGTTCCAAAAAAGTCAAACCAAATAAAACCGAAGAAGAATTTGAACCGAATCGAACCAAACCACCCAGTTTGGTTTGGTTTGGTTTTGTGGTTTATGTAAATTGCTTTTAATCAACTTAACCATCATTAATAATAAGAATAAAAATAAGATTTTAATATGGAATTAACATCAAAATTATATAATAACCTAGTAAAATGAAATTATCATAAAGTTTACAATACAAGTTTCAAAATAAATACAAACAATGGAAGAAATAATAATCCTCTAACAATCAAGATTTTGTTTGTTTAGTATGTGAACTGTCAGGCCCAAAAAGCCCTAGCTCCGGTCACGTGCCTAGCCTACTTACCTTGTGGTCATGACTAAATCATGTGCACTCATCAAGATCCAAACTCAAAGGTATAAGTGAGCAGAGATGAATCCTTGGCCGCCTCCACATTATAAACGAGTAGCCTTCCGCTTGAAGCCTGAGGGCCAAGGGCACATTGAGCAGGAAGAAAGGTCAAGGCGAGCATGCTCGCCCTACTTAGGAACAAAGTAACATGTGTTTTAAACGTAGGCAGTTACTACCGAGAAACATGCCCCACATTCCAGACGTGGCCATGAATGTGCCCGATTTTCACGCTCCGGCAGTCAATGAATAGTTACCCGCTCTCTTGGTTGACTATATAAACCCCTCACAATGGAGAGGGAAAGGTACGTTCACTTATACACAGGCTGAAACTCTATCAAATTGCTTACTCAATTGAGTGTTTGCTAATTGCCACGTCGGAGTGCATTTGCAGGGTAAGCCACTGCCCAGTTCACGGTTTTTCTTGCTTCTTTGACAGGTTTGGGCCTTCGAAGATACAGATAGAATTGAAAGCCAGATATCTGAATATTTAAGCCCATTGTACCAGATTAATTTAGATACACCAATTGGTTCCGTTACCGGGAACGTTGATCTGTAAGTTCAAATTCTTTTTCCGACAACTTTTCAAGCTTAGACATAACAGCAAACGGTGTCAATGGTGGAAATCAGTTTGAGGATAGACACACAGCCACACCTAGTGTGGAAATTCAGGCTGATAACATCTCACCTCCTCCTCTTCCTTATGATGCCCGCCACCAGCTTAATTAGAGGCGGGGTTTGGAGTCATTGGCCCGGAGTGTTGTGGCCGCTGTTGGGCTGGCCAACGAATTTCGAGAGGAAGCGTGGCGTCAGAGGGTAGTGTACTTGGGGCAGATGCACCAGCTCAATCAACAACTGATTGCTATGGGCAAGCCCCCATTGCCCATCGAACTGGAACCACTTCTAGCTATGTCTGCTCCGAGTCAGGTGTTAAGTGTAACAAGGCCAATACGGGCAGTAGCGGACACATGAATTTTCCCAACCGGGTGCACAAATTTAATAAAGTTACAAATCATAATTGTCCTCCTATGCGTTTTCATACTTTGAAAACGTTTAATTACACAAGTTACAAATCATATTTGTCCCTACGCGTTTTCATACTTTGAACACGTTTAATTACATCATCATTTGTAACGTTCCTAAGCAAATATTTTTCAATAAAACATACAAGACAATCATTTATAAATTGATCACAAATTTGGTTTCCGTTTTAAAAATTTCTCCATAATCACTAAAACCAAATTCCTTCAAATCAACCACAATTTGGAAATCTACACAAATAAAAAAATCTCATAAATCACCTACTTCAACCCCCATGAGGGCACCTGAGACCCAGACGCCTCGACCTGGTCGCTTTTCTCCATCAGTGACCTCGTTCTCCTCTCGATAGGGGGTTCGGCAGCGGGCCGTTTGGATAAAGATACTTCAAGGGTGGCCACAGGCTTTATTGAGACGGGTACAAGACGACAATGGTAGGAGCAGTGGTGGTAGAAGCAACATTGAGGGGAGGAGTAGCAGTCCGGCTCGGCTCGGGGCGCCCATGACTTGCTCCCCGTCCCGTGTTCGCTGCAGGAATGGTTGGAAGGCGAGCTGGCTCTTGGCTAGCCAGTTGGGTATTCCTCTTCGCAGAACCTTTCTTCATGACCTGCCAAAAATTGTTACTATTCTCGAGCTGCCTCATATCTGCAGAACAATTCATGGGGAAATAATCAGAAGGGATTTAAACATAAGAAAGCAAGATACAAGAAAATATATATATTAATGTGCAGACCATTCAGGGAGAAGACATCAGGGGTACAATTGGTTCCAGTTTGTTCACAGTCGGGGCACTCACTAGGGAACCTCCCTCCGTGACAGTTACCCCAGTATGGGTAAGGCTTCTCAGCATTTATGGTGACCCTGGGTTCTACTCCCCCCACAGGTGTAGACAACCCAATTTCGTACCCCTGGTATTTAACATGACCTAAAATATCAAGACCTGTTAAAAAACTAACAAATGTCAAGTTACAGGGTCAAAAATGCAAAAAACAAAAGCGGGATGCGTAAACAGTGAAATGTAGGGGGCTTAAGTGCCAAAAAGGACACCATAAATGACCACAAGCGCCGCCCATGGTCACTCCAGGCGCCGCCCCAGCTTCCTCCATGGATGGCACCCAATAGTGCTTTGTGCACTGTAGCCTTTTGCCTTTGGTGCAATCTCTCAAGCGCGTGGTACAAGCCGATGAAGCACAGAAAGAGAAAACTTAACAGTGAAGGAAGGCCTCTCCCAGCCTATAAATAGAGGCCCCCGATTTATGAATTCACAGACAATTCATGCAATGAAAAACACACTCAATGCGGTGAGTTCTCCCGAGAGCGCTGTGAGATTTATTCCTCTAGCCCCGAAGCTCCACCTAATCTCCCCCAAACACTAAAACCAGCCGGCCAAAGTGAAACCTAGTTGCCCTGCTAGGATTCCGCCCTATTCCACCGGTTCAAAAATCTCAAAAAGAACAGTTGCCCTGCCCGAATCCAGACGCCAAATCAGCAAAATGCAAGAAGTTGCTCTACCCGATTTCCGTCGTCAGCAAGCAAATAACAACAAATAAGCAAGCAGTTGCTTCGCCTGGATCCCGAGGCCGAAAAGCAACTTTCGGAAGCAGTTACTCTGCCTGAATCCCCGCAACAGCAAAACAGCAACAAAAATGCTCTTTCTCCCGGAATGACAGAGCGAGCGCACCTTATAATCTACTAGAAGCTAGTTAGTGTGGGATAAAACCCCCACGTTTTAAGAGGTAGGCTATTTAAAGTTTTATTTATTAAAAAGTGCTATTTAGATCGGTCCGATGTAATAAAAAGAAGCAGTTATGCTGCCCGAATTTCTATAAAAATAGTATTAAAAAGAGTCATTACAAAAATCTATTATGTATATTTAAATGCTTTATTTCATCTGTTAAATAAATATAAAAAAACATATTTTAGCCAAAAATCTATTTTGAGACCGAAAAGGTGAGTTGGGTGCCTAACCCCTTCCCACCTCGTAACTTAGCCTCCGAACCCTTTACAAATCTGGTTACATTTGGTTTTTCTTTGTTTTTCCTTAAAATAAAGATGACGACTCTGTTGATCACATTTTGAGTCCACAATTGAGGCCAAGCGTATTCTACGCGCTTTAAGGTTTTGAAACCACCCGCTTCTTCGCGCAGCGGGGGATTGGTCGAAAAACGGGGCACTCACAGTGGCGACTCTACTGGGGACGTTGTTTTTTATTTTAAAGAAAATGAAAACAGAGGGCTAAACTCATTTTTCATAAAAAAAGAAAAAACAAGTTTTCTTTTGTTTTTGGCTAAATATGCTTATTATATTTAATTAACAATTTAAATATTACACATATATATATATATATATATATATATATATATATATATATATTTGTACAAATAACTGTGAAACTTGCAGCGGCTTCGTTCCGGGTACCGTTGTGAATATATAAAAAATATCAAAAAAATCATATAATTTCGGGTAGGATAACAAAAACATGGGCTTATTATTACTTTATTGTGCTTTATCTTGCTATTATTATTCTGCTTGCTTTATTTATTTATTCCGCGCACAATATGTAAATATTTTTTTATTCTGTCATTTTATTTTGGGGATTAAGATCAATTTGTAATTAATAGGAATAGATAGATTCTCCACTTTTCTTTCTATTTATTGATCTGAATGGTCGTTATGCTTGCTCGCGCTGTCCTTTCACGGACTCAAACTAATCAGCCGAGAAAATCCACAAAGAACAGAAAGACAGGTCATTTACTACTTTATTTACTGCTTTATATCTTAAAAAAAAGACTTTACTGTTTTTTAGATACCTCACACATGTGCACACACGTAGAAATATTTCGAACTGCTACCCTACACCATGACCAGCCTACCCCATGCATCAGCCAACGCTAAATGCATGTAGATTTTCTGGACACTTCATGGACCGATCGGTTTTTATATCTTTGAATTATTGACCAATCTCTGTTGCAAAAAAAAAAAAAAGCAAAAAAAAAATGTATGAATGAAGATATATGCACATGAGTTGACCAATGATTTTTATGATATTCGACCTAGACCATTTGAATGATGGATCCCGGAAAGAGTATAGTCACTTTGCCCGAGATCAGTCCAATCTTGGGGAGTCGAAAGGCAGATGGAATACGAAGGTCTTATACTCTGGAGAAAGAATCCACTATTTTAGGAATAGTCCCGAGATTGTCAAAACAAATTGGGCGTTTGTCTGATCAATCTAAGGAAAAATTGAATAATAATAAAAATAATAATAAAGGCATACTGTACTTGAACCCAAAAGCCTTTAGCCATTCTCTCCTGATACCTTCAACCCCTTTTCCCCAGAAACCTGACCTGAATTTGGAAAAGAAGAGATAGTACCGGTCGGTTGATACGAGATACATGCACATGGGTTAGTGTAAGGGTAAAATAGGCATGACCTATTTTATTTTTGTTTCTCCTTTCTTGATAAAATACATATTTGACAAGTGTGACATTTTTGGTAACTAAATCTTTAATTAGATTTTGTTTTCCTTGGTCCTTAAGTTTTTGTCATTTTTGGAAACAAAATATTCCTTAAGATTTGTTGATTTCTTGGACCTAAATCTTAGAGTTGTTTTTGGTAATAAAATCTTGGTCAAATCCTTCAGCAAAACCGTGCCTTAGAATCCTATTTGGTATGGTAAGAAAATCTGGAAATTAAGGAAGTTGCTTTTATTTCCAACTCTAATCCTTGTCCTTCTTGGAGATGGATTCCTTCTTTGTGTGTAGGTTTCCTCAAGCATTATAAATAGAAGACAAAGGGCAACGGCTGATACATGCATTGAGAGAGAAGAGAACTGATTCAGAAAAGCTAAGAGCTGAAAATCATAAATTCCAGAACCAGTTTTCTATTCAGACGTGCAGCAGTTTTTGAATGTGACTCCGGATGTTATAACATTGGAAGCGACATTGAAGTGCTGGAACTGTTTTGACTTCCTAGCTGATTTTAGGAAGCTATTTGTTTCTTCCCACGTTTTCTATACCTGTTTTCCTGTGGGTGTTTTGCTCTCTAAGACTTGTTGTCTTGTGAGAGTGTTTTGTTTGGTGATTTCACATTCTTTTTGTAAAACAATTCATCTTTTTAAGTGAAATCTTTTTGGCCATGAGACTAGATCTACAAGCATAGGCTTGTAGATTGTTTGGTAAACTTTTGTGTTTATTTTCGTGCTTTAGTATTAAGTCTTCCGCTGTTCACTTTTATTTTGACCATTGTGACTTCCATTGTAGCTACATCGGCAGCTACATTGGAAACTGCTTTGGCAATTCTTGGAGAATCCTAGCTATTGTGTTCTTTCAGTTAGATCAGAAAATATCGGGATCAGATCAAAAAGTATCAGAATCAGTTCAGAGAATACAGATTTGAGCAAAATGGCAGCCGAAAATGAGCAGTCTGCAGTGGATACTGATATAGGGGCTCCAAGGTACGCTCCAACTCCGGCTATGCGGCAGTAGTTAGATCAAAATTTGGATGCACGGAATGATCATTTATTAAGCCAGATAGCAAACCTCATGTAAGGTCCAAGGCCTAATGGTGAGGGAACCTCTTTCCCTACAACCCCTTAAGAAGCATCTACTTCTCATGCTCTTCTAAACCCAAACCCTCAGCCAAACAGTAGCCTACCACCAAACACCAATACCCAAAACCCAAATTTCCCACCAAACTCCTATTACCCAAATATTAATCCTTTCTCACCAAACCCACCATATCTTTTTCCCAACACCAATATACCCCAGAATCCAAATGACCTCCCATTTCCCATCACCAACCCACTCCAAAACAACCCACATATGGACCCCAGAAGCTATACTCAGCAAGGACAAGTAACGACCTACTTACTTTTCAATGATCCTGGTCGTCAAACCGAAGCTACCAATAACCTACTTCCTCAAAATCCCTATCAAATGCCTCTGCAAGGAATAAACCCAGTTGCCCCCAACTCCTCCAATATATACCAGAACCCAGCTCCTACCAATAACCTACCTCCTCAAATCCCGACCAAATGCCTCCGCAAGGAATAAACCTCTTTACACACAACCCTTCCAATATATGCCAAAATCTAACACCACCTCCCACCAAGCTAGAGGTAAACATGGAAAACCTAAAAGGAATGATGCTCAAAGTCCTTAACCAAGGGGTATGTTCTACGCGGGCATTAACATTACAGCATTCGGCTATACTACCCTCAAAATTCAAAAGGCCCGACATAGAAAAATTCTATGGGACTGGATGCCCTATCTCTCACATAAAATCTTACTCTACCGGCATGCAGTCAAGAGGGGCTAGTTTAAGCCATGGCCTCCAATTTCCATCTTATCTTGTAGGGGCAGCTAAGCAATGGCTAATGCTAGCAGATAGTAGCACCATGGGCACTTGGGACCAAATAGCAGAAGAATTCCTAAAGAGGTATAAAGACAATACTACATCTGAAAATAAAAGAGATTTAGAGGTGTGCACACAAAGGGGAAAAGAAACCTGCGCAGATTTTGCAGCCAAGTGGAAAAGAAAAATAGCTCAGACATTGGACAGGCCTGATCCGGCTGAATCATCCAGGATGTTCATTAAAAACCTCAAACTCATGTACCTGGAACATATGCGGTATCTCCCTTATAGTAACTTCAAAAAAATAGTGGAGATAGGGATCCTAATCGACGAAGATATACAGACTGTACATTTAAAAGTCGGTACACTTCCCAACTCTTTCCGTTACTCAAAAGGAAAGACAGTCGCATCAGGATTAGCTGTTAACATGGTAGGAAATACGCTTGTTATGCCATCAGTCAATTTCCCTACCTAGAGCTATAACACTCTCCCATGGTCCTATGGAGCAGATAGGTCCATCAATACAGTGGGTGGAAATAATGGTCTAAACATAAATTTCAGGGGTCCAAACAGGGGAAATAGGCACTATGATGAATTGCAAGCCCCTCAATCATTGATATTACAAGGACTGATGGCACAGGGAGTGCTAAAACCCATGGAAAACTACAGGCCGCCGAATCCTCTGCCTAACTCATGGAACCATGCCCAGTATTGTGAACACCATCGCGGAAGTAGTCACCTCACCGACAAGTGCTACGTGCTAAAAAATGCAATCCAGGACCTGATAGATGATAAGGTTATTGAAAAACCTCCCCCAGGCCAAATGTAATCAATAACCCTCTACCTCAAATCAATATGATTGAGGTTGGTGAAGAAAATTGTGTACCCAATTTTGAAAGGAATAAAAAGTCATTACCATATATCGTTGTTCCTTTCTCTCTACTCATAAAAGAACCTACTTGCAACATGCTCTCTTGGGACATTATCCTGGGTAGCAAAAATACCTGTAGCACTGAAAAAGCCACTTGGGTCGGTGGGGATGTCAGTCACCTTACCAGATCTGACCGGGCCTATCAACCAAACCAAGAAAATGGTGACCACTCTGGCAAAAACCAAGAAGCAGATACTGGGGCTAAGAGTATGGAAGATACCCTGCTAGCTCAGATGAAGAAAACCCAAGCAAACATATCTATCTCGGGCTTGCTTTGTGCTTCCAAAACTCGTCGAGATACACTGGCCAAATCCCTAAGTCAAGCAGTCATCCCTATTGAAACCTCTCCAATTGAGCTCACCCAAATGATCAAAAAACATACACTTTGGAAATGTGATTATGTTTACTGATCTAGATCTGCCAAGAGAAGGAACCAACCACATCGATGCTCTCCACATCACCGTAGGGGTCATGGAAAAAAGGGTTCCCTGAGTCCTGATAGATAATGGCTTATCTTTGAATGTATGTCCCAAAAGCACGCTAGCTAAACTGGGAACAAAGATATCAGAGCTGATTCCTTCATCGTAGACAGTAAGGGAATACGACAACACTAGTCGATATGTTCTAGGAGTGATAACTTTGATGATGACTATTGGGCCACTAACTATGCCAGTTGAGTTCCAAGTCCTAGACATTCCTGGTACTTTCAATCTACTGCTGGGACGTCCTTGGATCCATGGGGTAAAAGGGGTAGCCTCCTCACTACATCAGCTTGTCAAATTTATCCACGATGACCATATAGTAATCATACTTACCGATAAGATCATGGAAAATAAGGAAAACGGGGACATCCCAATCCTTGAAATAGAGCACGATGACACGGGTATCTTCCTCAGTGGTTTCAAAGTTATCCCTCAGGCCAGAGTTAACGCCATCGAATATGGGAGAGAAACTGATATCACAGGAAAGAAAACCACAGTCTTTGGAGACATGGTCCCATTAAACATGCTCCGCAAGATGAATTATATGCCTGGTCTGGGTCTTGGTAGAAATCAGCAGGGTCTTATTAACCTAGTCCAAGATGAACTTAAGGAATGTATCCCTCCATTTGGTCTAGGATACAAACCTATGCCAGCCGAGCTAGTTCCAGTCATGAAGCAGAAACGTGAGAAAAGTAAGGCAAAACGAGAAAAGCGTTTTTACATAGATCCTTCTCTCCAACCATATAGAAAAACATTAAATGGTTGCTTTGTAAGGAAGGGAGAAACAGATGCCTATCTCATGTTTCCCGAACCCTGGTTGGACCAAAATGGGAAAAGACGCTCTGGTTGGGAAATCTTCGAAGATGTCAGTCTCGCCACTAATGAAATGGAACAGGTTACCCTGGAGCCCCATAGCCCTGCATATAAAACTGCAGCAGCTGAAAATACCTTGTCTATAGATCAAGATGACTGTGCCCTAGCCTTGTTAGGTGATGACTTCATAGGAGATAGTTTCCTGGGAATGATTGACATCGGGACTAGCTATGAATAACTCCTGGCCAAATTCGAGTCTATTGCTGATAACCCCCTGCAGAACTGGTATACTACTACTAGCTCGCTCCTGACAACCGCAGACTTGGTGGACCGTTTTGGATATAATATTCCCCCTCATTCCTTTAGCCTTACGGATTGGTCATCTACCGGTCCACTCCCTAAAATTGAGGACCTCAAACCCCAGGACCTCAATAATGTAACCAACCCTGTACAATTTGCTATTAATAATGAAAATCTTGATGTCTTCGCTTATTCCTTAGTTGCACATACGTTAAAAGATGAATTAATTAATATTAATAATGAGTCGTTTAATGAAATGGACCCGAACGATAAAGGTTACTTACTTGAGCTCACCAAGTCAGTCAAGCACCAAGAAAAACACCGATCAGCAGCGTCAGAAGAAGATTTGTCTGTTGTCAATCTGGGGCTGAACAGTGAAATCAAAGCGGTCTGAATTGGCAGCTACCTGTAAGGGTCAGAAAGGGAAATGTTAATCAGTCTACTCAGAGAGTTTGTAGACATCTTCGCATGGTCCTACGAAGACATGCTGATGACTGTGTTTTATACACAATTATTGGGTATTATTCCTGCTTAAATTATCCTATTTCTCGGGGTTTTTGTTGTCTAATATATGTTTTAGTGTTGTTTTATAGTTTCGGGGACTTTTGCAACAATTGTGCAAAATATAGACACTTTATGTTGAATTGAAAAATTTCAGGGACCAAAGTGTAAAAGCTAGAAACTTGAAGGCCCAAAAACTGAAAATCAGATTTTCTCAACTATAATCAGCCGCCCCCTTTAGTGATTTGGTTGTCTTGGAAACGTGCAAGTCCTATTTGAATTCTTTTTAGTGTTTTAATTGTATTGTATCTCATTTTCCTTCTTGTTGTAGGATTAATTAGGTATAAATAGATTCTTTTAGGTTAGGAAAAAAGGGAGAGAAGTTCTGTTTTATTTTTCTTTGTCTATGAAGAAAGATTCTTCAAGAATGGTTCAAGGTTTTGTATTTTCAATTATGGGGAACTAACTCCATAATCTAGGAATTGGAAGTAACTTGTATCGAATCTTTTGTTCTACATTAATTTATTATTCAATCAAATCTTGTTGATCACAGTGTTTATCAATCTCTTTAATGTCTAGCTTTGACCAAATGAATGGAATCGCAAGTAGTAAAGACCAAGAGGTGCGGATAGCTGCACGGCCAAATGCATATGTCGTACACTGACTCACCATTGTGATAAATTGACCTTATCGATGCACGAGAGTGATACGTTAGGGTCAGGTTCATATATATGTTCTTAAGTGACAAATAGGAAATTCAGATATTCTTGTTCTTAAGGGTATAGATTCGGATGAATTATTGAGGATGGAGACTGAATTATAATTTGGCGACCTATACCAATCTTTCGTGAGCGAACCCAAGAATAATTGATTGATACATTAGACAAAAGAGCAATAGAGTAGATACAAGTGAATCCTAATTCCTAGGCGTTTTACAAATCTTGATTTATCTCATATTTATCATGCTTTATTAGTTAGATTATTTTATTGCTTTCTAGTTAATTTAGTTTATAAAAACCAAAAACCCCATTAGTTATTAATTTCTTTATTTTGTTAGATTAGTTAAATTTACTTTAAGTAAATCCAAATCTCTGTGGTTCGACCCTTGCTTTCCATAATTTATTCTACAATAGTCTTGTGTAGTTGCAAGGTATAAATTTAAGACACGATTACATGCCTGGGTTGGATCCAGCCATAGTAGAGCACCGAATCCCGACATACCCCGATGCTAAGCCAGTCAAGCAGAAACTCCGGCGAATCAAGCCAGAATGGTCACTAAAAGTAAAAGAAGAGATCATGAAACAACTACACGTCAAATTCATTCAGTTAGTTGAATACCCAATTTGGCTATCAAACATAGTGACTGTTTCGAAACCCAATGGAAATGTTCGGATCCGCGTGGACTTCCGCGACCTCAATAAGGCATCGCCCAAAAATGACTTCCCTCTACCCAACATCGATATTGTGGTAGACGCTGTGGCCTCTCACAAGATAAGATCCTTTGTAGACGGCATGCTGGGCTATAATCAAATTAAAATGGCAGCAGAAGACCAAGAAAAAACTTCCTTCATCTCCCCCTGGGGAACCTACTGCTATACCGTTATGCCGTTTGGGCTGAAAAACGCTGGGGATACATACCAGAGGGCCGCCACTACCCTCTTCCACGATATGATACATAAAGAAGTCGAGGTGTACGTGGACGACATGATTGTGCATTCCGATGATACAGACGGTGCCCATGTCAAAGACCTTTGAAAATTCTTCGAAAGGTTAAAAAGGCACCAAATGAAGCTCAACCCGACCAAATGCATATTCAGAGTTACCAAAGGCAAAGTCTTAGGGTTCCTGGTAATCGAGCAAGGCATCGAAATAGAACCAGCCAAAATAAAAGCCATCTTAGACATACCACAGCCAAAAACCCCAACGGAAGTCAAAGCATTCCTGGGCCGATTGCAATATATCAGTCGCTTCATCAGGCAGCTAACCTCCATATGTGAGCCACTATTGAAATTCCTGAAGAAGGACACTGACCGAGTCTGAGATGAAAAATGCCAGCTAGCCTTCGAAAAAGTCAAAAAATACCTTGCCAACCCACCAGTGCTAGCTCCTCCACATGCACATAAACCCCTCCTCCTATACTTAACCGTCACAGACACGGCAGTAGGGGCTATGCTTGCACGAGAAAAAAGATTCCTGCATTGAAAATGCCATCTATTTCATAAGTATGAAATTACAAGGAAGCGAGTTAAACTACTCAGCCTTAGAAAAAAGGTGCACCGGTCTAGTCTGGGCAACACAGAGGCTCAAAACCTATTTGCAAGCCCGGTCCATCAGACTCATCTCCAGAATGAACCCCATAAAATACATCTTTGGAAAGCCATCACTCTCCAACAGACTGGCTAAATGGTCGTTTCTCCTCAACGAATTTGACATCACCTATGTCACGCTTAAATCTATCAAAGGCAGCGTGATCGCATACCATTTAGCTGATCTACCACTAGAATCCAAAGGTGTATCGGAACCAAGTTTCCCAAACGAAGGTGTCCTGGAAATTATTGATCATGACACCAAATGACAAATGTTCTTTAATGAGGCTGACAATAAAAGAGGTTTCGGCATAGGAATCCTGCTAATTGATCCACCAGATTCCCACACTCCCTTGGCCATAAGACTGGAATTTGAATGCTCGAATAATACTGTTGAATATGAAACTTGCATTGCTGGTCTAAAAGAGTCTCTCCGAAAAGGAGCCAAAGACTTGGAAGTCTTCGGTGACTCTGCCCTAATTATAAACCAGATCGAAGGAAAATGGAAAACCCAGGATCCCCGGCTACAGCTCTATCATGCCAGATTGACAGCCTTAGCAAAAGAATTTGATAATATCTCGTTTCATTACCTACCATGAGATAGAAATCAATTCGCTGATGCCTTAGCCACTTTAGCCTCATTGGTCAAAGTTCCTACAGAAATCAACGTCCAACCATTTATAGTCGGGAAAAAGACCACTCTTGCCTGTTACTTCATAATTGATGCTGCTCCTGAAAAGGATGACAAACCCTGGTACCTAGATATTATAAATATGATTCAGAAAGGGGTCTATCCACCTAACATAGACAGAAGAGGGAAAATCTCCCTACGAATGTGGGCATCACAATTTGTAGTCAGCGGAGGTAGTCTATACAAAAGACACTACCAAGGTTTAAACCTATTATGCATCCATCAGGCTAAATTTGAGCAAGTCATGGACCAGCTGCACGGTGGTACTTGTGGGTCACACATGAATGGGCATATGCTGTCAAAGAAAATAATCAGACAGGGGTACTACTGGAGCACGTTAGAAACAGAATGTACCCGGTGGGTGCGTCATTGTGACAAATGTCAGCGCTTCGCAAATATGCAGCACGTTCCCCCGCATACATTGTACAACTCCACAGCTCCTTGGCCCTTCTCAAGATGGGGAATTGACGTCATATGTCAAATTCACCCAAAAGGATCCAATGGCCACGAATATGTCCTGGTAGCTGTCGACTACTTCACAAAATGGGTAGAAGCCTGTTGGTCCACAATAATGCTCAAATAGGCTAGAGGGGGGGGGGTGAATAACCTATGATGCCAACTTTAAAACTTTTCTTTTGGTTATAAATAAAGCATAGTTTAAGAGGCAATTACAGTTTATCAAGATGAACATTTCTACCGGTAGAAACTATTGGTAGACTTGCTCTAAGAAGAAGCATCAACTCTGCCGGTAAACTGCTAATCAAATCAAGAACCTATTAAAAGGTTTGGACAGCGGAAGATAAAGAGGCTATGATTTGGAGAAGTCATAAGTGGTTGTACACAAATATATGTTCAAAACAACAGCACACTTAATACTTCTATCAAATGCAAGTTTTGGAAATCAATTAGAGAATGACTTTTCTAAAGATAAATCATTTATAAAAAGCTCATAGATATATAAGGACTGAGAGATAAAGTATTAGTAAGAACATATGAATTTATTCAAAGATAAATTACATATTACATCAGTCGAAATAGTCTATGTTTACGGCTTTGTGCGCCTAAGTCTCAATCCTTACTTAATTATCCATTCAAGGATCTTTAAGTTGCAAAGGACAATAGGAGACGAAACCGAGAAACTGTTATGAGAAGGAAGGGATTTTCAAGGTCGTTCAGATATAAAAATATATCTGAACGAGTGAGTGCAAAGCACTCGACCTTCCATGATGATTGATTATTGCACAATCAAATCATTTGTATTGGAATACAAATCTGAAGATATGAATGCAATATCTACAGACAGTTCTTCATTTTCGTCAGACATTATCTAACATCAATCTTCAGATCTTGATCTCTGTCTATTGAAGTTTCTGATCAGTCTCTTCTCTTTTCTAAGCTTTTCTTCCTAGCAATCCATTGAAGGTGTTTTGCTAAGATCTGGATGAGTTCACTGCAATCTATGTAGAAATCAGAGATACGTTGGTGAAGACGATCTCTTTGAAGATTTCTTTTCTTTGAAGTTCTTGAGTAGATTGAGTTACTCGTTGCTCACAGTGTATCGTTTGATGATCTTAGATGTCTCTCACACACTGTCTTTGTTATTAGGAAAGAGAGAGGATTTATATAGGCGAGAGTCAATATGATCGTTGAGAGATGAAGACTTGAAGTTTTCTATCCGTTAGAGATATAGTGGTTAAAGACTATCGGATAGAGATCTTTGTTCATAAGATCTTTGACTGTTTGGAGCAGAGATTTAGTCCTGTAGATCTTGGAACTTGTTGTCTGTCAGACCGTGTTGATACGTCTCTGAAGAGTAGGTCTGATGTCTGTTGCACTGTCAGGTAGTCTGTTCAATAAAGTAATTGCTTTTTGACTTTAACAGACTACTTGAGTGAGAGAAAGTCTTGTAGCTTTAAGTATGTCAGGCTTTTTGAGGCATGAACATATTTGTCTTGATTTGAGCAGCTTCTTGACTTTTCTCTGTAGCACGTGCAGATTTTAAAGTCTGCTGGTGGAATGCTTCGAGCCAGTGGAAACAAGTCTTCCGTTTCAGGAGAAGCGATGTCTGGTGCGGCAGTGCGGCTTAACTTGTAGCATGTCTGCCGGTGGTGAGTCTTAAGGATGTTCTGATCTTTATCACTGAAGGCTTTTGACATAGCTGCGGGTCTTCCGGTGCTAAGTGCATCTGAACTGCTGGTCTGTTTTAATCACCATGTAGGAAGGTAGGACTTGATCAGGTTGCACCTAATCTAAGACCTATGTGATATCATACGAGTTGCCACGTTAACCGGTACGCAGACCTTTTAGCCACTCGTGATGACTCACTTGTAATGGGGGCAAGCAAATCAACATATATATATAGAATATGCAAGGTGATAACTAAATTATCAAGAAGCATATTCCATCAATCTCCTCCTGTTTGCTTGGAACCATTACAAAATGGCATATACAAAGCATTAAAGCATTTATCAAACATAGTAATAACATGTCCACAATGAATGATCATTTTATCTCAAGACATGTCCTATGTTGATAATTACATAAGCAATGGTTTTGGTATAGTCTACTATTGCTATTACAGACTCGATAAATCAAAGTACTGAACAAGTAATGTAATAGTAAAAACAATTTAGATCACTTAGAATTTTTGAAAGAGGTTTGGATAGGATCTAAAAGGTTTTGGTTGTCTTACTTGCACATAAATTTTTATAGACTGAAAGTAAGAGTAGCAAGTCCTTAAGTAAATGTATGCTTTTGAAGGAGTTCAATAAGGATTGCTTGTAATACCAATTTTTTGAAAATTAATTTTTTTGAAAACTTTTTATTTCTGTTGAAAGTAAAGGATCTCTGTTGAAAGTAAGACTTAACAGAGTTTTTGATTTGAACAAGGTTTTCAACAGAAGTGCCACAAAGGCTGAGCATGATTCACTAAGAATCAGCTTAGGGCGAATTGTCACATTTGTTGGTGTGTGTGTTCATTTGGAATTTAGTTAAGTCAACTCTCTTCCTTATGATAGGAATGTTATCACTCTTTTTACACTATCCTCCTTAAGTTATATGTATATGTCATATAACTCTCCTCCTTAATGGTTGCAAGCAATAAGAATTAATATTGAAGATCAGTTGCATGCGAAAATAAGAGAAGATATCAGAAGAGAGGCAGTATAATAGAGTAGATGACAAAAGAGAAAGACACTAAATAACGGAAGAAAGTACTAACAAGTTCTAAAAAGTACAAACTAATTTGAATCTCCAAAACTACCAGTGCTAGAATCAAGAGAATAGTTTCTATCCTGATCTGAAAAACTTCTATTGCCGAACAATTCTCTAGTGATTAGAAACTTTCCAGTGATTGGTAGGCGTTCGTCCTCGTGAATCGTGGAACGAATGGTGTGGTAGAAGCATAGGAAATAGCTGATAATCCTAGTGTATCTCAAAATTCCAGACCCATTCACTCGTCTTTGCTGAATGGAACGACGGATGAGAGAGAAGACTACTTCAGACCAGTTGATGATGTGAGAATCAAGAACAACAATAGTGAAGTTTCGAAGTCTTCTGGTGTCGCTTCCTGAGCCTGGTTCATGAAACAGAAGGCATTGGCTCAGAATTTCACCAACACAGTACATATCCAAGGGATAGTTGAAAATATCCCATGTACTGTAGTCATCTCGAGAGTGGTAGCCAGTACGGTGTAGCCATGATTCGTTGAGAACAAAATCATTGATGGAGTCAGGGCCAACAAAGGGTAGGTTGAAGACTCTTGATAGGCTGTCGGCATTGAAGACGAGATCAGTACCTCGAATGCGACCGTGGAGGCTTTTACCATCTCTTGTCAGCTGCATCCTTGAGTAGAATTCGTTGACCGGTCGAAGGCTGTAGAATTCTTCGTGAAAGGAAAGGATGGAGACGAGTCCAAAACTGTGGAAAAGATCTATAATCTTTGCTCCAACAGTATTGTCAAGGAGAAATTGTTCTCCTTGAATCGTTCGACCAAGAATGTAGAATTCACGACCTACTTTGGTGACGAATGAGGATTCAGGGGGAGCGATTAGGCTAGAGACGCTATTGGAAGAAGAAGCAGCCATGAAGAATTTCTTAGGAGAAAGAAATATGCACTGATAATAATCGTATAGATTAATTTGGGTAACGATGGAGATTAATCAAAAATAGTAGTGTATATATATATTAAGTACTTTCTAAGCGGGAAGAACACACTTTTCAAGAACCGTCGTTTGAGTGTCCATAATAGAGCTGTAACAGACTGAAATAAGAACCGGTGAAGTAATCATTTCGAAGCTCAATTGAGTGGACGTTTTTATTGGAGAGGCGACGATTCATGATTGCGATAATTAAGTCTTCTAGGGAGTATGTATTTGGACAGTTTAGAGAGTTAAATCGAGGATTTCAATACCAATAGATGAAGACATAGTATAATTGTAGTCTTAGGGTATTGAAATGAATTTGTGTTGATATCGATGTGCAAAACTAATGGACTAAATTTCATAAAAATATATTTAGGAAATATGATAGGTTTTAAATATTCCAAATATCCTAATAGATAATTTACGGGGCATTCTGAATCATCTACACAATCATCAGCAATCTCCCAAATCTATAGAATTTTGGAACAGAAATCATTTCAAAAATATTTTGAAAGAATTATTTCAAAAAAATGTTTTTGCAAAACAGTTAAGATTTTCGTGTTCTTTGTTTACTAGAAGAAATTTTTCGGAGCTTTCTGAGTCATCCACACAGTCTTCAGCAATCTTCCAATTCTTCTAGTTATTCCAGAACAAAGATGTTTTGAAAACCATTTTAGAAAGATTTTTGAAATATTATTTGAAAAACAGTCAATCATTCCTAAATTTTTTATGTCAAACATATCATTACACAAGGTTGATCAGTAGTAAGAGGTATGAAACTAATTTTGATGATTAGTTCCAGTAGAGTGTGAAGAGTGCTGATGCAAGAGTGTGAACGGCAGAGATGGAGGTCTGTAGTTCAAGAAATTGTGAACGGCAGAGGTGAAAGTCTGCAGTTCAGTTTTTGACCAGTAGACATTGAGGTCTACCGGTGCAACTGGTAACTTTTAAAGGAAGTATGCAGTAGTAATGAAAGTCTGCTGATACCAATTTAAAGGTTTATGCGAGGTTATCAGACTTTTGAACACACGAAAGATGATAGTTATTGAATAGCTTTTATATAAATGAATATTGTGTTCAAGAAGGGTGGAAGTTTACTGATATTTGAGAGCTGAAGGATATCAATCAATTGTTGGATGATATCAATTGATTGTATGAAGGATATCAATTGTTTGGATGATATCATTCATTGAAAGATAAGTGATCAGTAAACTAAAGATTGAGGTATGTCGTTGTCTAGTGAATGAATGACAAGTGAGTCGGCATAGATGAGTGTCTGCTGATGAAAGAGGTCAGCAGGAGTAAAGTCTGCTAAGATAGAATGAATTGATGAGTTTTGCAGACAAGAAGGTTTGTTGTATAAGGATGGAACAGCTGACATTGAGGTCTGCCGATACCAATTGAATGAGGAATATTACAGCAGGTTTTTCCTTTGGAATGCCTTGGCTTCTGGAAGGTTTGACCATAAGTTTCATTGACAAAGAGAACGAAACAGCAATGGAGGGAGAGCAAAATGTTTCTTATAAAGTTGAAGCAACAATAGCAGTAACAGCGGTATCGGTACTTGAATGATACCAAGTTCTGCAGTTGGCTCCTCCTCAATGGTATAGAATATGTGCTTCGATCCCTTATAGATAGAGAGAACATGGTCTGCAGGTGAAGAGAGTAGAAAAGAGATTTCCTGCAGATTTTCCTTTTTGCCTTGGCAGCTGTTAGGAGGTTCAGCTGCTTCATCGGCAAAGATTAACTGATGACCATGCTACTACATAATAGAATTCCAATTGAATGATAAGAGCATTTAGAAGAAAAAACGGAAGACAACAACCTTTCAAGTTAGAGAACTTGGATCACAGAGAAGCAAGTAACTCATACTTAATTTGGTTGAAGGTTCTGAAGGAGAATGACTTTTGCTTCGAGGTCAACAGCTAAGATGATGACTAACGTTTTAAGGGAAAGTAAGTCATCTTTGTTCATGACAACAAAGAGTGAGGTTGTCATTGAACAGAGGAAGCAGTAGATAAGAGAAAGTCTATGAAGAGACTACTTGATCCTCGAAAGGTCGTTGTTTCGGCGGTAGAGATGAGGTCTACTGTTGAGACTATAGAGACCTGCAATTATGGATGGGAATTTAAGATTCATCAGAACAACATGGGTTGAGATGAGATCTATAATTCCTGATGAAGTAGTTGCAAGGTATGCAGTTCCTTCAAAGAAATCCGAAACTAAAATTATCTATATTCCTGATACCAATTGTTGGATACCAATTGTTGAATAGGAAATTTTATGATTAAGGATTGGTTTGTTGTTGGGTTAACAGCAGAGTTATATTTGCTGTCTTGAATTCGGAACAACATATTATAGAAAGTACAAATACTGAAATCACAAGCAAATATAAGATTTCATGCTATCAAGGAATGTTCATACAAAGGCAGATAGACATGAAGTAAAGATGCTTTGAACAAGTTCTCATTTAGATCAAAATAAACTCGAATACAAGGAGG
The DNA here is from genome assembly GCA_013146195.2 of Codonopsis lanceolata. Taxonomy (NCBI): domain Eukaryota; kingdom Viridiplantae; phylum Streptophyta; class Magnoliopsida; order Asterales; family Campanulaceae; genus Codonopsis; species Codonopsis lanceolata. The sequence continues at coordinate 4,457,390 of CM028379.1, forward strand.
ATCTAAAGATTACAAAGTTCATTACAACTTCCGGTGACTTAACTACTCCTTTTTAAACAATTAATCTAAACACCTGATACATATCTAAAGATAAAGATGTTACAAGGAGATGTCTATGAAGACCATGGACCCAGATTCAGCTAACCGGTTGGCAAACAAAATACAGGTCCTAGATCAAGGTCGAAAGAAGCAGCCAAACGGAATCTCTACATTTTGAAAAATGCAGATATGTGATCATGTCGCCTCCTCTTCCTACTCCCATTAGCTAGCTCTCAAGCCAGGGTGACTTTCACAAACTCGCAGGACTTCATTTCTAAAGTCCGCAGTTGTGAAAATAGCTATTCTCGTGGGAGAACCATGTTAGCTAAGGATCAAGTAAAAGGTCTACGAGGCATTGAAGAAGTGACTGACATGAGCATAGTCACTGGAATCTGGGAGAGGCATGCTAAAAGGTTGTTAAGGAAAGTCTTCACGCGAGATAAATCCTTGAAACAAACCAAACAACTTTTGAAGAATCGGAAGGGTGATTCCAAGTTGTTGAGAAGAAGCCTTGATCTAGTGCTAAGAATTCTCCTAAGTAACATTTTAGAAGAAGGGACTTTTGTATCAGTGTCTATCATAGTGTTTGAGGTAATTTGCGAGTGATAGAGAAGAAGGAAAGAATATCTCTATAAATACTCGCTGAGGCAAGATAATGGACCGACTCATTTAAGAGTGAAAAGTCCTTTTCAACCACTCTTAATAAAAGTTATATGGGGAAGAGTGAGAGTTGGTATTAATTTCTAGATATCCGGTAAAGTTACTTCTTTGGAAAGCTAAAAAGGTTTTGAACAGAAGGTTCAGCTTTCTAGAAAAGATAAAACGTCTTTTAAGTGGATAAAACATTTTTAGTGGGATTTGACAATACGCTTTATTTTCAGAAGAGTGTTTCGGGAAGTATAATTCCCACATTTCAAAGTCATTTTTATCTTTACCGAGATTCTATGAAATCTGTCTTTAGCTTTTAAGAAATAGTCAATTTCTAAAGCTTTACCTCAACCTTTGTAGAAATTGCAAAAGTACCCATGTAGTTTGCACATTATCTACTAAGGTGAAAAACTTCTATAAGTCAGCGCATGAAACTGAGCTTATGAAGTACTGAGCAACTGGAGAGTGAACATCAAAGAAAATGAGGTATCAAACCAGACGAGTAATTCATAGATCATACTTTAATAGTAATGGTGTAACGCCCCAAATCGGCACCGACACCATGGTCCCACAACTTGGCCACGTCACCAGCAATCATAACTTAAATCATAAATGTTCTAATCTCATAATAATTAAATCTTAATATCCTTGACTTAATTCAAAATAACCCAAATTAATTAAATACAAAATCTATCTAAAAACTTGACATGAATCCAAAATTTAATTTAAAATATTGTCAAATGATTCAATAAGTAAGACCAAATCTAAAATTCTCGGAAGTCGCCATTTTGGTCTACCCGAGCCAAAATCCTCTAATAATCTTACTCATTACCTGAGAAAGAAGAGTATGAAAGGGTGAGCGAACAATGCTCAGTAAATTCATATACAACCCCTCCGGTTACTAAGGAGGAGTTGACCAAAAAGAAATCTGAGATGAATATATGTATATAAATAGATATTTTCGGATAGTCAAAATTCATAAATTAAACATCGATAAGCGGAAGCGAATATCAAATTCGAATTAAGTGAGCAAGAATCCAAACGAAAATAACGCTCAAAGGTAACTCGAGTAATCAACTATCACTAACCGTCCCATACCAATTAGTGACAATTGACTACTCACAGAATCCCATGATCACAAGTAAATTCATAAATCATAGTTCATAGTTCATAGATCATAAATCATAGATCATTGGTATATCCGGATAACCACACCACGGGCCAAGTGGCGTTCATAAGTATCATAAATCATAGTTTCATAATTCATAGTGTCATAAATTCAACTTAGTGATCATGGTAGAATTTCAAGCAATCAAATAATTTTACAAAATTAGGCATCGCCAAAAATCATACTTTTCATATAAAGGGTATCTCACATGGAATTCAATAATTATGTGAGAATAACAGATAATCAAGTCATGAGTTCGAAAGAAGCGTAAACGACGGAGTTCAAATTCAAATGCCGATTTAAAATCGGCGTACGTTTCAAGAAATATCGAAGACAAGAAATTTAATGGAAACCTAACGAACGATACATAAAAATCAGAGACCTAAAAGAGGTATAATCCCTTACCTCGAAATGCTTAGCGAAGGTAAAATCCGCAACACGTACGTTCGTCCTAATCTTCCTTGCCCAAATCTAAGTTCAAAATATATCATAATCACTAAACTAAAAAATGTACCAACCAAAACCTATTAATTTAAATAACAATAATTATATAATACTTTATTAAATAATTTACTGTTATTATTATTATCTTATTTTATTTATTTTTGTGATTATTTAATTTAACTCTAACATACACATAAACACACACACACTGAACATGCATAGAATACACACACACCAACCTACAATGTAAAAGTCAAAAGAAAACCTATACACCTATATATCTATTAAGTGATCTAACTCAAACATCAAGTTTGTACTTACTGCCATCCTAATTACATCAGTACAGTCCACCGATTTTTTTTTTTTAATTGTCTTCCATTGATCTTACTTTTGAAACAATTGTCTTCCACCGATTTGCACTAACTTCCAATCCTAATAAAACAATTGTGATAAACCGAGTAATTGTACAGTAAAATACATATCATCAACCCCCTTTATATATATTAAATAAAATCACTAAACAGGTTAATGTATATCATACCTCCAAGCTAGACTAAATCTCTCGACGAAGATTTTTTTCTTTTGGTGTGCCGCCGAGCCTCTTTCTTCTCTTCGGCCGCTGTTTTCTTTTTTTTTTTTTTACTCCGTTAACGATAAATGGTTTTCTCCTCCTTTAACCCTTTATTTATACAAGAGCCCTATTAGGTTTCCTAACCCTAAAATTAAATGGGCCAAACTTTTAATTGGTAATATTATTAGGGAACAGTAATTAATCCTAGTCACAAGTGGGCCAAGCCCAAATCAATTTAATTAGTTACTTAATAGGCTTAAAACATTAATTTAACTCAATAATCTATATATATATATAATGGCAAGGATATATTTCTCCCTCCAAAATCTTACTTTTGAATTATTAACTCTTGAGTTACCATTTCACTCTTTCTCTCTCCTATCTTCTCTGATTGTATTTCTCTTTCTCTCTCTCGTCTCCTCCATATTTTCTCTCTCATCACCACAATCTCCTCTTTTTAAATTATGTTTAAACATTTTTCTCTCTTTAAACATAAAAAATAATAACTAAAGCAAAAATAATAGTTTCGGAGTCAAGAAAACAAAAATATAAGAGGTTAGTAAAATAAAAATAATTTATAGAACAAGTCACTATAAAAATAAAAATAAAAGTTACAGAATCAACAAAACAAAAATAAATTAATGCAGATGTTAGTAATATAAAATAATTTACGGAACAAAAGTTTAAAACAAATTCTTAAAAATATATATGTAAAACAAAAATACGTTAGTAAAATAATTTTTTTTTGATGGAACTAAAATAATAGTTACAAAGTCAATAAAAACAAAAACAATAATTAAACCGAGGTTACTAAAATAATAAAATTAATTTATGGAACAAAATTTTAAAACAAATTCTTAAAAATAGCTACGTAAAACAAAAATGCATTACTTAAATAAAAATATTTGATGGAACAAAAAGAATAGTTACGGAAGTCAATAAAACAAAAATAATTTAAACTGAGGTTAGTAAAATTATAAAAATAATTTACGGAACAAAAGTTTAAAACAAATTCTTAAAAATAGTTATGTAAAATAAAAATATGTTAGTAAAATAAAAAATTTGATGGAACAAAAATAATAGTTACACAGTCAATAAAACAAAATAATTTAAACCGAAGTTAGCAAAATAATAATAAAAAATTACGGAACAAATTTTTTCTGTAAAACTAATTCTTGAAAATAAAATAAAAATAATAGTTACAAAGTCAATAAAACAAAAAATATAATGAAAGTTATTAAAATCAAAATAATTTACAAAACAAAAATAATAATTAACGGTAAAAATAATTTCGTTATATTGATTTTAACTTATTTTCTTCTCAGAAATTTCTTTATTCATAAAATACAAATATAATTTAATAAAAGTAATCATTCAAAAAGAAAAACTTATTTGAGTTCAGATTCTATTTGTAGGACGGAAAAAATTAAAGTTTGTTTGAAGACATTAATTATACAGAATTTTTGAATAGTATAAAGTGTTCGGGGTTGTCAAGCAGTGAATTGACACTCAAAATTAGTGTTCCAGTAATGATATTGAGAAATATTGACCATGCTGCTGGTAGGGGGGGTGTAAATAGGAACCACGGAAACACGGAACCGAACCGAGCCAAACCAAACCATTCGGTTTTGGTCGAAGACGGTTCGGTTCGGTTCGGTTCACGATTTTTGGTATCGAACCAAACCAAACCAAGCTATATATTTTTATTTATTTATTATATAATATATTATATTACATTTTTTAAAACTATTTTGAACCTTTGATTTATTCATGTATATATATATATATATATATATATATATATATATATATATATACATATAAACGCGTACAAAACCAAACAAAATCTTGATTGTTGGAGAACTGTTATCTCTTCCATTATTTGTGTTTATTTTAGAATTCGTATTATTTTAATTATAATAATTTGTTGTTAGTAGGTTATTTCATAATTTTGATGTTAATTCCAAATTAAAATCTTATTTTTATTGTTATTTTTAATGTTGGTTAATTTCATTAAAAATAATTTGTATAAACCACAAAACTGAACCACACCAAACCAAACCGAGTGGTTCGGTTCGGTTCAGTTCTAAGTCTTACTCGGTTCGGTTCGGTTTGAGATTTTTGGAACCACTAGAAAGCGGGTCAGTTTGTGGTTTTGGCATAAATCAAATCAAACCGAACTACTTACACCCTAGCTGTAGGGTTGTGCAATAGAACAAGACTTATCATTATAAATCTTGGGGATCACATTGTTGAAACAAATTTTTTGAAAGGAAGCAATGTTGAAGAAAATGTTTTTATCCCAAGATTGTCATTAACTCTATCCGATGTAAGACTGTCTTTCAAGTTTCAAAGAAGACAATTTGCATTGCTGGTATCATATGCAATGACAATTAACAAGTGTCAAAATCAATGTCTCTTTATTGAAAAAATCAGTATTTAGCCAAAGACATTTATATATCGTAGTTTTTAGAGTAACAAATTATTTTGGTTTGAAAATATTTATATGCGGTGAAGATGAAAAACCAACTAATAAGACAACAAATATTGTGTATAAGAAAAATTTTTAAAATCTATAATGATTAGTGATATACTTATATGTAATTGTTAATAAATTGATCCTCTTTATTTTGTTTATGTATGATTTAGTTGACGTGCGTTTAATGCACGGGTTAAAAAAACTAGTTATAACATTAATTATGTAGGTACAAAACGGTCGTAATATTAAATAAATAAAATTAATATTTTTACTAGAATTATCGGGGTATTACAAATGGAACGAAACAAAGTATGATAGGAGAATTACTCAAGCTATATATTTTGCTCTCGAAAAGAATAGATAAGAGCAGAGCAAACAAATATAAGGCTATGCAGAGATGATATATCCATGATCATGATTAGCAGGGAATCATAAACGAAAATCAGTAATATATCATAATCCAGAAGGAAGAAGACTGAATCAGGTGAATAGGGTCCTGTACTTTCAGTCAAAGCTTTTAAAACTGGATGAGAGATAATAAAGTGTGCTTATTGATCTTTGGAGAATACACATTCATGAATAAGAATCAAGAAGATCATTAGCAACATTTTATGAGCTTTAGGAAGCTCCAGAAAAATCTAGATACTGGAACAAGTATTTCAAGAAGATCCGCGAGAAAGAAAGACTGGATCTTGAATTTCTCATTCTCCCTTGGTCTTTTAGTGCAAAGATAAAGATTTGAAAGAAGAGGTACAAGACAAGGGATGTACCTTTTTGACAGTTATCTGGATCGAGATAGACGTTCTTCAGATTAAGTCTTTTTGAATTTGAGCTGATAAATCTGTATGGATGTTGTCTAAAGAGTAGATTTCCTTTGCAAACAACTTGTAAGATTTTTTATTCATATTTTCTTGGATTCAAATAATTCTTTGAAACATGGGCCAAGTTCCCAGAAACTAAATATCATATAACAGAGGGATCAATCAATGTTTCATGATATAGAGTTTTTGACTCTTAACCTTTTTCAAAAGAATAGATAGGAATCCTTTTGAAATTCTTTCATAGTAGAGTTTCAGAAAGAAAATTTCTTCTTGAGAAGGTGTTGGATTGATTTCAATCGTTAGCCTTATGTCAAGAAAGCTTGAATCAGAAGCCCTTTCAATTGAAGCATCCATCTAAAATTTTTTCATCTGGAGATAGTTATTCATAGTGCCAATTGATATACATATCTGCCATATGAATAATTCTCTCACAAACATCATGGTAATCTTCTATCTCATGAAATTTTTGAAAACAAAATAATTTTTCAAAATAAGTATATTTTTCAAAAGTTTATCTCAAACTGAAATCCTTGTCAAAAGTTTTTATAGGATAAAACAAATTTTCATTTGACATGCATTTGAGCCGAGCATTTGAGGATCGCAACTCTCAGGAGGTTAGTCCTGGCATGAAGCTAGAAAAGTCTTGCTCTGATACCAATTGTTGGTCCACAATAATGCTCAAATATGCTAGGGGGTGAATAGCCTATGATGCCAACTTTAAAACTTTTCTTTTGGTTATAAATAAAGCATAGTTTAAGTGGCAATTACAGTTTATCAAGATGAACATTTCTGCCGGTAGAAACTATCGGTAGACTTGCTCTAAGCAGAAGCATCAACTCTGCCGGTAAACTACTAATCAAATCAAGAATCTATTAAAAGGTTTGGACAACGGAAGATAAAGAGGCTATGATTTGGAGAAGTCATAAGTGGTTGTACACGAATATATGTTCAAAACAACAGCACACTTAATACTTCTATCAAATGCAAGTTTTGGAAATCAATTAGAGAATGACTTTTCTAAAGATAAATCATTTATAAAAAGCTCATAGATATATAAGGACTGAGAGATAAAGTATTAGTAAGAACATATGAATTTATTCAAAGATAAATTACATATTACATCAGTCGAAATAGTCTATGTACAGTTTCTGGCTTTGTCTTCCTAAGTCTCAATCCTTACTTAATTATCCATTCAAGGATCTTTAAGTTGCAAAGGACAATAGGAGACGAAACCGAGAAACTGTTATGAGAAGGAAGGGATTTTCAAGGTCGTTCATATATAAAAATATATCTGAACGAGTGAGTGCAAAGCACTCGACCTTCCATGATGATTGATTATTGCACAATCAAATCATTTGTATTGGAATACAAATCTGAAGATATGAATGCAATATCTACAGACAGTTCTTCATTTTCGTCAGACATTATCTAACATCAATCTTCAGATCTTGATCTCGCCTATTGAAGTTTCGACGCTTCTTTCTCCTTTCCTAAGCTTTTCTTCCTAGCAATCCATTGAAGGTGTTTTGCTAAGATCCGGATGAGTTCATCGCATCTGTAGAAATCGAGATACGTTGGTGAAGACGATCTCTTTGAAGATTTCTTTTCTTTGAAGTTCTTGAGTAGATTGAGTTACTCGTTGCTCACAGTGTATCGTTTGATGATCTTAGATGTCGCTCACACACTGTCTTTGTTATTGGGCAAGAGAGAGGATTTATATAGGCGAGAGTCAATATGATCATTGAGAGATGAAGACTTGAAAATTTTTATCCGTTAGAGATATAGTGGTTAAAAACTATCGGATAGAGATCTTTGTTCATAAGATCTTTGACTGTTTGGAGCAGAGATTTAGTCCTGTAGATCTTGGAACTTGTTGTCTGTCAGACCGTGTTGATACGTCTCTGAAGAGTAGGTCTGATGTCTGTTGCACTGTCAGGTGGTCTGTTCAATAAAGTAATTGCTTTTTGACTTTAACAGACTACTTGAGTGAGAGAAAGTCTTGTAGCTTTAAGTATGTCAGGCTTTTTGAGGCATGAACATATTTGTCTTGATTTGAGTAGCTTCTTGACTTTTCTCTATAGCACGTGCAGATTTTAAAGTCTGCCGGTGGAATGCTTCGAGCTAGTGGAAACAAGTCTTCCGTTTCAAGAGAACTGATGTATGCTGGTGCGAGCAGTTTAACTTGTAGCATGTCTGCCGGTGGTGCGTCTTAAGGATGTTCTGATCTTTATCATTGAAGCTTTTGACATAGCTGCAGGTCTTCCGGTGCTAAGTGCATCTGAAGTGCTGGTCTGTTTTAATCATCATGTAGAAGGTAGGACTTGATCATGTTGCACCTAATCTAAGACCTATGTGATATCATACGAGTTGCCACGCTAACCGGTACGTTGCACCTTTTAGCCACTCGTGATGACTCACTTGTAATGGGGGCAAGCAAATCAACATATATATAGAATATGCAAGGTGATAACTAAATTATCAAGAAGCATATTCCAACAAAGCCTCTTCCTACAAAGTGATGAATGCTAGAAAGGTGTGCGAATTCATCCGAACCAACATCGCATACAGATACGGGGTACCTTTCGAGATAGTTTATGATAATGGTACGCACTTTGAAGGAGACGTGAACCGTCTGCTCAATGAATTCAGAATCTAGAGACACAAGTCTTCCCCTTACCGGCCGCAGGCAAACGGTGCTGTCGAAGGAGCCAATAAAACATTAGAAAATATTATTAGGAAATTGATTGAAACAGGAAGAGACTAGTCAGAAAAGCTGCCGCTAGCACTCTGGGGCTATCGCACTTTGATCCGCACACCCACTGGGGCTACCCCTTATTCCTTAACATATGGCATGGAGGCAGTGATGCCTATTGAAATAGAAGTCTCATCATTAAGGGTCATGATGAAATCAGATGTATCTGAAATTGACTGGGTCAAACAACGCTACGAAGAGTTAGCGCTATTAGATGAACAACGACTACTAGTTTTAGAGCATACTCGAGCATATCAGAAATGAAGAGCTAGAGCATTCAACAAAAAAGTCAAAGGTCGTAATATCCAAGTAGGAGACATGGTACTCCGCGAAAAACCACCTAGTTATGTCGTCCCTAGGGAAAAATGGAAGTCTCATTGGATAGGACCCTACATCATCAAACAAATCCAATCAAGTGGTGCAGTGCTCCTCACCAACCAAAATGGAGAAGACCTCATTCAGCCCATCAACATGGACAAGCTCAAAAGGTACTATGCATGAGTCAAAATCATCTAGCAACTGTATCTCTCTCCAGCTCTCTAGATTGAAAACCCGAAAGGGCGGTCTAGGCAAAAATTAGAGCAAAAAGAAAAAAAAATATACAAGGAGAATAAGGGCTCGCTAGGTTGTAAACGTTAGAGCAAACGAAAAAAAAACCAGGAGAAGGAGAGAGAAAGCAGTCCCCATCATCTAATCCCCAGCGAACAAGAGTCAAACATGAGTCCAACATGTTGACCACATGGAAAGAAACTTCTTATGACATGGAAAAGTATCTCGTCTCGGTCTTGACTGGCTAAGAAAAAACCACGACATGGCTCAAAATGAAAAAACATCAAAATATAAAAATCCATAAGGTGCAACTCATGAATAAGTCTAAGATATTTAGATTATCATTTATTTATGTACATGTACCTTTTATATATTGCCTACATCCTATAGCCCCCCAAATCCCCTCTCTTTCTATGCAGTTCAGAAATGGTCCCTCAACATCTGCGACGTCCTATCTGAGACCAGATACTTCTGCAAGGTTCAGAGGAGGCCCCAGCCTCACCAGCATGAGAACCTTTGGAGGTGTTCTACTCCTCATTATCAGCATCGACATTGTCCTGGATAGCAGGGTGACTTGGTTCGGCACCATCGTCTCTATGAGCAGTGTTCCGTCTGCCGCCTGATTTGGGCCAGCTTCATCATTCCTCCGGGGATTACTTCGCCAACTCGCATTGCTCAACCTTGGAGGAGCATTACTAGGTCCTACCTCGTCAGGATTGCGTGCCATATGAAGCACCAAGGCCATGTACTCGCTGAAACTCCTCCTTTAATTGCAAAAAACCTGGTCACTTTGCTTCAAACTATCCTTTTACCAAAAATGAGTATTATAAAAGAGCTCCCCGAAATTTTGAAAAACAAAAGGGTTTGGTTGCTGAAGATCAAAATCTTGCAACATGGATTGAGATAGATTCTGAAGATGAATCTACTGATTTTGTGCAAGAAGCAAATATGTGTCTTGTTGCAGAATCAACCATATATGATTTAGAAAATGATTTTCCTAGTCCAAAACATTCAAATGAGTCTGATGATGAGCTGACAAGCTCACCTATTAAAAACCCCAAGCTGACAAAGGTCATCAAACCTGATCAGTTTGTGGTTAAGAAAATAGGAAATGGTTTTTATGGACAAGGATTTATAAGTCAGCCGGAGAAAAAAGTCAAGTCAACTTCTCCAAGGACTGCTGACATTAAAATAAGCAATATGTCAAAAAGGCAGGAGGAGAAGGTTACTGACTCAAGTGTTGATGATTTACTAGAACAAATGCAAGAAATGTATTCCAAGTTTGAAACACTTAAAAGAATTCATGTTTCTCTATCTGGTGATTTCAAAAGAATTTCTGAAGAAAACTGTGAGCTTCAAAAGATCAATGAGCTTTATAAAGTACAGCAAAAAGAATTGATGCAACTTAAAAGTATCAATGAAAAACATGAAATTCAAGCAAAAATCTCAAATGCCCAGATTGCTGACCTTGTAGAAAGAAATCTTCGACTGACCAATGTTGTTGATACTTACTCAAAGTCAAAAGCTGATGTTGAGACCATCATCAGTCAACAGAAAAGTCATGAAGACCAACATGGTCTTGGATATTCAAAAGATGATGAAAATTGTGAGATCAGACAGTCAAATGGTGGATCTAAGATTCTGCTCAAAAAGGATAAGGGAGCTTATAACAGTGTACCTTTCAAATATCCCAAAAACATGAATCAGCTTAAGAAGTCCATTAACAAAAGGATAAAGGCGAACAATGACAATGACGGCCTTGTCCTTGTTACAAGCCTCTAAATCACGCAATGCAACACCGACAAATGTCACCACCGACAAAAGAGGAGGATTCAGAAGAAAGACAACTGACAAGTTCAAGCCAATAAATTTTGTTGCTGCTAAAACCTCTAAGCTGAGTCAAAAGAAATCAAAGAATTCACCTCAAATGACTGATAAACCTGGTTATCACAAATGCAATATTTGTTCTACTTTTGGTCATCCGTCTCATGAATGTCTATTTAGATTTAAACCTACTGACAGAGTCAAGATGCCTAATTTTAGGCAAGTTTGGCTACCAAAGAAAACTAACCCTTTGGACCCAAAAGTATAAAGGGTACCATGATTTAAATATTCATATTTCAGGTATGCTTAATGGCAGATGATCAATCAATTGACATATGGATATTAGATAGTGGATGCTCCAGGCACATGACTGGGTCAGCTGAGCTTCTTACTGACATTATTGCAGCCAAAGGACCTTCTATCATTTTTGGAGACAACTCAAAAGGAAAGACTATAGGTTATGGATCCATTATCAGAGGATCTGTAAAAATTGAAAATGTCTCATTGGTACTAGGTTTGAAACATAATCTTTTAAGTATCTCACAATTCTGTGATAAAGGTATGAGCTGCTTTTTCTCTTCCACTCACTGTTTTATCAAAAACAAAATCACAAATGAAGTTTTACTCACTGGTTCTAGAAAAAGAAATGTTTTTGCTATTGATTTACTTGGTTTAAATAACAATACTCAAATATGTTTAGTAGCAAATAATACTTCAAAAACTTCATGGCTCTGGCACAAAAGACTTTCACATCTGAACTTTAAATATCTTTCAAAACTTTCAAAAGGAGATTTGGTGAAAGGTTTGCCATCCTTAAATTTTCCTACTGACAAAAAATGTGATGCTTGTATTTTAGGAAAAATAACAAAAGCTTCTTTCAAACCCAAACCATGTCTTTCAACCAAAAGAATTTCTTGAACTTCTTCATATGGATTTGTTTGGTCCCATTACAACTGCAAGCCTGGGAGGAAACATGTATACTCTGGTTGTTGTGGATGATTACTCAAGGTATACATGGGTTGAAATGATGCAATCCAACGATGAAACTTATGGTATTCTCACTTCTCTATTCAGAAACCTTCAAACTCAAAATGAATGTGAGATCATAAGTGTAAGATCTGATAATGGTACAGAATTCAAAAACCTTGGAATGGATACATACTGTGATGATCATGGAATTGATCATAATTTTCAGCAGTTAGAACACCTGAGCAAAATGGTGTAGCCGAAAGGAAGAACAGGACACTGATTGAAGCAGGTAAAACAATGCTAGCTAAAGCAAAATTGCCAAAATATTTCTGGGCAGAAGCTGTCAACACAGCATGTTTCACTCAAAACAGATCTCTCATAAACAAGTTTCATGGTAAGACTCCCTATGAATTATGGAGAGGAAGAACACCTAACATTGCCTTCTTTAAAAATTTTGGATGCAAATGCTTCATTCACTACAATGGTGGTGATTACAGAGGTAAATTTGATGAAAAAGCTGATGAAGGTATTTTTGTTGACTATGCAAAACATAGTAGAGCTTATAGAGTGTATAATAGAAAAACTCAAGTAATTGTTCAATCTATGCATATCACTTTTGATGAATCCAATTTATTTGAGTCTACTAAGGCTCCTGATGTTACTAACAATTTTGAGATTTTTGAGACATGAAACAATGATGGTTCAACTCAAAATAATCCCTCACCTTCTATTCCTCCAACTGTAACATTAGATGTTCAGAATGAGCTTCAGCATGTTGACAACTTTCAGCCAGCTGACAATCCAAATCATGTCACGGTTGATTAGTCAGCTGACATACTTGGTTCTAAAACTATGATCAAACATTTGCACCTGTGGCCAGATTGGAAGCCATCAGACTATTTCTTGCTTATGCAACCTTCAAGGATTTCAAGGTATATCAAATGGATGTAAAAAGTGCATTTCTAAATGGAGATCTACAAGAACAAGTGTTTGTTGAACAACCTCCTGGTTTTCTTGACCTCAAAAAGAAGGACCATGTTTACAAGCTAAGAAAAGCTCTTTATGGTCTAAAACAAGCTCCAAGAGCATGGTATAAAACTCTATCCAAATTCCTCATGGAAAAGGGGTTTCAAAGAGGTAAAATCGACACTACTCTCTTATCCTTAAAGCACAAAGGTAATATCTTACTAGTTCAAATTTATGTTGATGATATTATTTTTGGATCTACTAATGAAGTTCTGTGTAAAAGATTTGAGAATCTCATGAAAGGAAAATTTGAGATGAGCATGATGGGAGAACTCACTTACTTTCTAGGTTTGCAAATTAAGCAAACTGAAGAAGGAATTTTTATCCATCAATCAAAATACACAAGAGAGTTGATCAAGAAATACAACCTACAAGAAGCAAATTCAGCAAACACTCAAATGGGAGTTGAATGTCATTTGGTCACTGATGAAAAAGGTAAACCAGTTAATACAACTGAGTACAGAGGTATAGTTGGATCTCTTCTTTATTTAACTGCTAGTAGGTCAGACATTATGTTTGTTGTGTGTATATGTGCTCGTTTTCAAGCCAATCCAAAGGAATCTCACATGATTGCTGCTAAAAGAATTATTATATATCTGATTGATACTGAAAAGTTTGGTATTTGGTATCCTAGAGATTCATCTTTTAACTTAATTGGATATTCAGATGCTGACCTTGCAGCTTGTAGAGTTAACAAAAAAGCACCAGTGGAACATGTTAGTTCCTTGGCAACAGACTGATATCTTCGGCATGCAAAAAGCAAGCTTCAGTTTCCACCTCAACTACAGAAGCTGAATATATTGCTGCTGGAAGCTCCTGCTCTCAAATCCTTTGGATGAAACAACAACTATTGGATTATGAAATGCAAATGGGAACATGTCCTATTTATTGTGATAATTCTTCTGCTATTTCAGTTTCTAAAAATCATGTTATGCATTCTAAAACCAAACATATAGACATAAGATATCACTTCTTAAAAGATCATGTTGAAAAAGGTAATGTTCAGCTAGAATATGTTCCTACTGAATTTCAATTAGCTGACATTTTTACAAAAGCTCTAAAATCCGATAGATTTGAATTTCTAAGAGGTGAGTTGGGAATTCTTATAATGTCATAGAAACATTCTTTGAATTTCTAATCCTTGCAGGATATTAGTATTCTTCAGTTTGTCAGCTGATACTCAATTAGCTGACAAAACTATATCAGCTGACACTCTCCAGTCTTCTAATTATACTCTTCAAAGCGATGACTGACATTGTAAAGCTAGTCAAATATGGTCAACCAGTAGCTGACAAATAAAGTATTTCAGTTTTTGAAATTTTGATTGATCAGCCAAGTCTTGTCCAGCTGACAAATGTTGACAGTCATCAGCTGACAAAAATGGATCTTCATTTCTGCTTGGAACTGTGCTGAGAATCAAATTCTTGACTGACATCTTTCATCAGCTGACAAAAGAGACATAGCTGACATAATTTCTTATCTATTAACTGACATTACAGTGACTGACATTATAGTCACTATTCAGGTAGTCTCTTATCCTTAATCAAAGCTGATCGTATCTCAGCCAAGATTCTTAATTAATTAAAAATATTTTTAAATTTCTCCTTATTTATTTCCCGCCTTTTTATTCCTCCTTGAAACTCGCAAAGCTTCCTTGAGAAGCCAAATTGACCTTTCCACTATCCCACCAACTCTGGCGGTTGAAGTGACGTGCATACACAAAAACGACTCATCATTGTGATAATTACCCTCTGTCATAAATCACCTTTTTATCACAAAAACCAAAATTATGTGTACTTTATCACTACACTCCATATCTTCTCTTTTAAAACCCACTCACTTTTTAAGTGTCCGTACTTATAAAACTCTTTATATAAAGAAATACTCCCTATTCACTTTATTAGCATTCATTCCTCATTCTCTTTCTCCAAAACTCTTTCTTCTTCAAACCTTACTTTCTTAAAACCCTAACTTCAACTCTTTCTGGTAAAGTGTTTCATCAAAACTTCTTCTCCCTTTCTTATTCTATCTTTTTTTTAACTCTTTTTATACTGTTTCAGGAAAATGGCATCAAATACTGCTATCGGATGTCTTTTGGATGTCATATCTCTCAACGAGGAACCTATAGGACTCGAGCTCATACATCTGTTGACTGCTTCTGGGATAATGCCTCTTCTATCCTTCAACATTCGCTCTTACAGTTGTCAGTTGACAAAGGAATTTTTCATGTCAATGGAAGAGAACCCAGCTGATCCCTTCTCTCTCACTGGCACCATCAGAGGAGTCCCCATAGTTTTTGACTCTGAATCTATCACGGCTGCCTTTCCAGATCTGTACGATGATGGTTCAACCACCTACACCATTCCAGACGAAACCCAACAAGCAGGATGGATCACTATGCGAGGAGAAGTACCTATAGAGCTTGCATTTGACAGACACAAACACAGATTTGCCCATCTGCACTATGCCCTAGCCACTGTTCTGGACAAGTGTCTCATCATCAAATCTAGAGGGCATGACAAGATTACGGAATCCCAATTGTTTCTCATGGAAGCTATTGTGGAAAACTGTGAGATGAACTGGGGTGCAGTTCTGGTTGAGTGTGTGAAGGTGAATATAGCCAAATATAAGGAAAATATGGCTACAGGAACCCAAGACTTACCCATCATCTGATTATCAATCAGTTTCTTCGATCTCTCCCAGCAAAGATCAACTCATTAAAATCGGTGACCTGGAACCTGTTAGAATCAAGAAGTACGTAGCAGCTGACATCAAGCGAGCAAATGTTTCAAGCCGCTTTGGACAGGAAATCTCCACGGCCCAAACAGGCATAAGATCCAGGAGAACAAGGACCCCAGCTCTCACGGCTGTTTCATCTAGTCAGTCAACTGAAGTTGCTCAACAACCTGAAATTTGTCAGCCAGGAATTGGTCAACCAGCAAGTGGTCAGTCAGCTGACAATGTTTAACCAGCTGATGTGCAAGCAGCTGATATTTCTCAAATTCCTGAAAGAAGGCAAACAAGAAGAAGGCGACTGACCTTGGCAGCTGATCTTGCTCCCTAAAGGCAGAGAAGAAATCCTGAGTTAAATCCAGGTAACTTTGTTCCTTTTTCTCCTGCTCCAGAAACTCCAGCAACTGATCTGTACCAGTTTCTCCTCCCTCCAATCCTAGATCTCCAAACACTGCCCAATCAAGTTTTTCCCCCTATCAGAAATCCAACTTTCCATCCCAGACATTCCTACTATCAGGCCAATCATGCTCATATTCCCCCTAATTGGGTATTCCCAATTGATCATCTTCCCTACTTTGTATAGTTTCTTCTCTCTTTTCATGAAGAGAAGAAAAATGAGAAACCCCCTGTTAACCCCATCAAGTACATTGACCATAATCTGAAAAGAAGACCATATGTTCTTTACCCAATTACTCCCAACCTGAGCCAAGAAGATTTAGTAGCCAATTATGGCAAGTATTTTGATCCTCTTCCCTTGCTTTGGAATAGATTTTATCTATCAAATGATAGATTTGTGCAGGATGAGCTTGTTTTTCTGGCCTGGACTATTTACAGCAAAGTGCATGACCTGCCACCTCTTCCTCAAAATGATCCATATCTAGTAGGAAGACTTGCTGTGCCAGAAGATGATGGATTAAACCAAGATTGGGAACAACCTTCTGTTGATCCAACTAAACTGGCTAGAATTCAAAGGGCTGCCAACAAGTATGTGCAAGATGCAGTCAATACTGCAAACCAAGCCTATATTGAGTTACACAGCCAGATGGCCTCCATGCCAGGAGGAGCTTCTTTGAGCACTGCCTTCCCTGATGCCTTCACAAGTACTCCTGCCCCTTTGATCTCTGAGTCCATTCCCACAGTTCCTCATGTGATTCCCTCTTCTGTCCCTTTTGTTGTCCCTCAACAGTTTTTCCTGTAACTACCTCAGCTGAACCTGCACCCACATTCACATGTACTCTGCAACCTATCTCACTGCCTTCCTTTACGCTCATCTTCACCATCGCCCTTCCATCTTCCTCACCAACAGCGTGTCACCACTGTCACCTCGGTTGTGTCACCACACTCTGTACCAATTGCCCATTTGGCTGATATTGTTCCTTCACCAATCCCAGATGTGTCAGCTATTCTTATCACTCTAGCTGATCCTTCAGCTGCCATTGTGCTTTCTTCAGCTGACATTGTGGTTCCTTCTCCTACTCTGCTCGATACTGACATACCATCTCACCCAAACCAGGCTTCACCATTAATCATCATGTCTGACTTGTCTCTTCACTCCTCACTCCCATTGTCAGTCAGTCCTCTTCATGTCCATAAACCTAAACCAGTTGATAATTCTTCAACTGATGAATCTGCTCATCAACCTACTGGGGAATCAGTAGAAAATTCTTCTGTAGGCTCCTTTTCTAACTCCTCCAAGACCACTTCGGAGGATGAGTCCCTCCTTAGCCCTTCTCAACTGGCCTGCAGAAAAGCTAGGAAACAAAGGGAAATTATCTCTAAGTCTCTACAACACCCCACAGGAAAGAAAATTGTCTTTCCTGATATCATGCCTACTCCTGAACCAGAGCCCCAATCCCAAGTTCCAGCCTACCCTATGGATACTTTCTTCCCTCCAGACCCTGAGGATGTTGACATCCACTCTTTTCAGCTTTTCTCCAGTGCTCCTGGCTCTTCTCACTCTCCTGCTCCAGAACCTACTCCTCCAGGAACTCTTTCCACTTCAGCCAAGTTGGACCTTCTCTATGTTCATCATCTCCAGATGAAATCTGCTTTCACTCATCACACCAATCAGCTTGCTACTCTCCAACAACAAGTTGCCTCCCTTCTTCCTAATCTTACCCAGATCATCACTATTGAAGTTTAGGCAGCCATTGCTGCTGGTGCTCCTAGAGAGGCTCACATGGATGACTGGAGAACTATACTTCTTTATCAACAAGAATGGGCCAACAGGGCTTTTAATGCTGAAGCTACATTGCTTCAAACCATTCGAGAGGAGGAAGCGTAAAGCAAGAGCGATACCTATTTGGTGAGAACGAATCATTAGGCAACGAGCGATGCCATCTCGGCCCGGGTCGAAAGAAAGGGATCTTGATCTTTGGCAAGGATACTGATCTTGAAGCTGAACAAAATACTGTTAAGGAAACTGAACCGGTAGCTGATGCAGAGAATGAAGCTATTGTTGGCAAAGCACCTGAAGCTGAAGTTGGTCCATCAGTTGCAGCTCAAGTTGAAAAGCCAACTGAAGGATCCACATCAGCAGCTGAATGAACCACTCTCTCTCTCAAAACTTTGAACTTTTAGAACATCTGTTTTATTGTATTAGACAATTATCCTCTGCCTGATTTTAATTTCCAGCTACTTCCTTTATATGTTATCTGCTTGATTTACTAACATTTATTTTGCAGGAACTTAAGTACTTTTGGCTTTCTGCTTTCAAGTGAATGGTTTTAAGCAAATAGGAGGAGATTGTTGAATCTTGCATTATTATAAAATTTGCTTAAAATCATTCCACTTGTTGTCAGCCAAAAACTTTAAGTTATTTCTTTTTGGTCAGCTTGTGTTTTAAAATTCTTTGTCAGTTACTTGTTACAGGTGACCATAATATTTTAGTGTCAGCTTGTTTACTTCATTTGCTTGAACATTTCTTTGTACTGACACTTTCTCATTTTGTGCTTTTGGTAGATATTCTGTAAGATAATCTTTCCAACAGGATCTTGTGATCTTGTGAAGATACGTATACTCTGCCAAATACATTTTCAAATTCAAAATGTGTTCCTAACGGGCTGTTCCTCAAGTTCTTCTATAAATACCCACGGGAATCATTTGAACAAGATATAGAAGTATAAAGCTATATACTCTCAAAAGAAACTCTCTATGTGCCTTAGTCTTCTTGAAAACTTTAGCTAGATAATCTTCTTTGAATATTTCTTTCTAGTTATTGTTTAGGCAAACACTGAGTGATCCATTTCATACAATTTAGAAATCAGTCAATTTGTCTCACGAGTTTGATTGTTATTCAATCATTCTCCATAAACACTGGTCTTTTGTTGTACATTGATCCATTAGAGATCAATTAGATTTTTAATAAAATTAGTGCACTTCAAAAATCCAAGTCTGACCAACTTGGTAGTGGACGTAGCAGTTATACTGTGACCCACTTCAATTCTCTTGTCAGTTATTTTTCTTCAGCTCTTGCGAACTGACCTAACACTTAAGAAGTCTTAATCTACTTAAGTGTCAGTCAGTCACTGTTAGGGCTGTCAAATAGGGCAAAAGCTCGCGGGCATGCCTGCCCCCCCACCCTTTATGGGCGGGTTGGGCTGATATATCAGATACCCGTTTGAAAAACGGGCTTTTCGGGCTTTGCCCGTGCGGGCTGCGGGCTTTTCGGGGCGGGCTGCCTGCACTTTCTTACATTTCTTTAAAAAATTAAAATTATTTACAAAGTAATGTTAATAATGTATCTCAGCCCACTACGTAACACAGGTTACACGGCCCAACTGCCAAGGCCCTCTCCATTTCCGTCATTTAGTTAGGATTAGGTTAGGGTTAGTAATTACTAATTAGTAACTATTAGTCTATTAGGATTTAGGAATCAGAAAATCAGTAATATATTATATATCACCGAATCACACTCAGAATCTCTCTCTCACACTCAATAGTCTCTCTCTCACACTCATAGTCTCAGTCACGCTCACGGAGTCACGGGCACAGTGGTCAGCGGCACAGGCAAGGGTGAAGGGGCTTTCGACTCTCTCAGTTTCTCTCTCTCACGCAACTTTCTTCTTCCAGCTCCAGCGATTGCGCCATCTCCCGGCCTTCGGTTCTGCGTCTCCAGCTCACTGGTCCAGTGGTTCAGCGCCTCTCTCTCTCTCTCTCTCTCCCCCTTCTTCGGTGCTTCCAGAATCCAGATCTAGAATTCAGATCCCGGCACCTGAGATCCGCCTTCTTCGGTGCTTCCAAAATCCAAATCTAGAATTCAGAATTTCAGATCCGGCTGAGATCCCGAGCTCCTCCAGTCCTCGTCCTTGACCACAGAGAACTTTTAAGTTAACTTTTTCTTGTTTAGATTTACTGGATGAATGTTTAGCTAATCTAAACTTCTGTTTTGTTTCTTGAAGTCTCGCTGCAGTACAAATTTGAAATTTGTTTGATTAAAACAAATTGTGGCAGTGAAATGTGAATAACAGAATTTTCCATGGCATGGGTGATGATAATTGCATTTATGATGTTAATCAAACAAATTTGTATATATTTTCTCACATAATTAATAATAAATAAAAATATATTAAAAATTTTCAATTTTTGCGGGCTTAGCCCGTTTTGCCTGCAACCCTACGCGGGATAATTTGGCCATGAGTTTTAGGGACCGTCAAGTTCGCGGACTTTCCGCCCGTCCGTTTTAGTGCGGGCTTTTTGGGCCCAGCGTGCCCGTTTGGCTTTGACTCTAGTCCTTTGTCATAATCTGTTTATTTAAGCGTTCTAATAAATTGTTTTTTAGTTCATTCTTTACATCAAGATCTATCTCCGATCTATCTCCTATAAAAAAAGTAATTTCTTAAAAACAATTGTGTCAAGCCTTGTCAAGTTGTCGATCAATATTTATCGGCTTGAGTTTCTAAAAATAAAACATTAGTCCAAACCATATGGTGTTAATGGTAATTTGAAAAATTAACCAATTAAAGTAACTTCAACTCAACGACAAAATTAACTTTTATTTGCCAACTTTGAAGTTTTACAAGTCAACCCTCAAAATTTTTAAAAGACTATTCACCCCCCTCTAGCCTTGTCAAGTTGTCAATTGGACTTATAGAATATTATCTATATTATTATTTAGGCTCGGTTCAAGTCGTTCTAGCCGTCGTGCCTCCTCCCACGAATCTCTCGGGTATCGAAGAAATCAAGCTTTGGATCGGCCAGGAATGCAAAAAAACTTGAGAGAAATGGTGGAAGAGAGAGAGACTTTGAGGTTTCGAGAATTTGGTTTGAAGAAGAGAAATGATTTGGGTTTTAGTGAATTTGGTGTTGAAGAAGAGAAAATCGGGTTCAAACATGCCATCCTTGTTTAACAAAACGTTAAACATAGTTTGGATATTTTGAAAAGTTAGCCAACCGGGTTGTTGGCGTTTTTATAAAAAGAGTCGGCAACCTATTTCGGAGATTTGGAGAAAAAAACACTAAGAGCCACCTACGTGTGTTAAAGAAAGGTCGCTAAGACTTAGCGACTTTCACCAAAAAGAGTCTCCTAGACCTAGCGGCTCTTAAAAAATCACATGCATGAGTTTGTTTAGGAGAGAAAGCAGAGATCTGGGAAAAAAATAGAAAGGGGGTGAGGTTTGAGAAATGAACAAAAATTTGTGTGGTATAATGTTTTAATTTGAGAGAGGGTGTTAGGTAAATAAATGTTCTTTAAGGGTGATAAATGTAATTAGATAATTTTCTTTTATGGGGAGGGTGTTTAGTTTTAAAAAAAAACACTTTAAATAGTCTATAAGACCATCTCAACCTAAAAATCCCAATTTGGTCCAAATTTACCCCAATTTGGGTACACCAGAAATTCCTTAGTATATATTTTGATTTCTCTATAATATTTAAAATTGAATTATAAGATTACACAATTAATAATTATTATATCTAATAAGTTTATTTTATAATATTATTTATATAATTAATTATATATTAAAATTAGTAATTTAATATATTTTAAATTACAAACCATTTGATAAATACAAACACATACATTATGATAAAGCAAACAATATATTTATTTAAATACTTCAATTAAAATATTTTTAAGTTGTATTCATTTTTTATTTTCAAGTTGAATGTCATTTTTTAAAATTACATTATTAATATTTATTACATCTATTAAGTTATTAATTAATTAAAATATTTTAAATTCATAATTAAAATAGAATAATTTTTTGTATTTAAAAATCAATTTTTGTATTTAAAAATCAATTTTTATTTTAAAAAATGTAGGTCCCAAACAATTTGGGGTTAGATGAATAGTATTGCCCAAATTTTTAAATCAAATTGGTGTTGGGTTTGGGGGTTGGGTTGGAATGGATGTGGACCCAATTTGGGGTTTTGGGGTATGGGTTGGAGTTGCTCTAATAATACCAATCCCCTCGAGATTGAATAACTAGGGGAAAACTGCTTATTCGAACAACTTCTCTTATTAAGTGTTTGTTTAGTAGAGCATTTTGATCTGGCCAAATATGTAACGTTTTTTCTTTAAAAGTGCTTTAATATAGCATTTTAAAACACAACGTTTTCAAAATGTGCAGCGTTTTCAAAATATGTTGCGTTTACAACTACTTTATTTATGAAAATAACATTTTGAAATAATTTTACAAAATGTGTTTACAAGAAAAAAACTGTGTTTTAAAAATATTGTGTTTTAAAAACGCTACATTTTAAAAAAACTGTGTTTTCAAAACGATGTACCAAACGAGGCCTAAATCATAATAACTTACCATTTATCTCTAGAAACCCTAAGTAACCTCAGTTCCTCTATATGTTAATTTGAATCTCTTAATCTATCAGAAAAAGAGAAAAAAAAAATGGACTGCACAAGAGCGATTGCTCGGATCGAATCTAGTTCAGATTATAGACAGACTCTGATGTTCATTGGAGAAGCTTTTGAGCTGTGCCATTTTAGGATTCTCTGTCTTAATTAATTTTAATTTCTATAATGGCCCAAATATTCTCTCCGGCCCCACCAAATTAGATACTCAAATTAAAATGATCATAAGTCATAACTTAATCCAATTAATTAGTATATGGCATCATTGATCAGATGTAGGGGGTGTAAATCGGAACTACGGAACCAAACCAAACAAAATCAGTTGGTTTTGGTCAAAGACGGTTCGGTTTCGGTTTCAAGAATTGAAAAAACTACGCGGTTCGGTTCGGTTCATGGTTTTTGGTACCGAACCGAACCAAGCCACCCTATATATTTTTATTTATTTATTATATAATATATATTATATTATATTTATTAACGATTTTGAACATTTGATTTATTCATAATATATATATATATATATATATATATATATATATATATACGGATACTAAACCAAACAAAATCTTGATTATTGGAGAACTATTATTTCTTACATTATTTGTATTTATTTTAGAATTTGTATTGATTTATTTATGATAATTTGTTGTTAGTAAATTATTTCCTAATTTTGATGTTAATTCCAAATTATAATATTATTTTTATTGTTATTTTTAATGTTGGTTAATTTCATTAAAAATAATTTATATAAACCACAAAACCGAACCAAACCAATGGTTCGGTTCGGTTCGGTTCCAAATCTTAGGGTCTGCCTGTTCGCACGTTTTGTGCGAAAACGCCGCCCAAAACGCTCCGTTTTCTTTAGGATTGTGTTTCAATCTCGCGTTTTTAATCGGCGTCGTTTTACAAACGGAGCAGCGTTTAGAACGCTGAAAATTCAAGCGTTTCGTCGAAAACGCTAAAGGTAAAACGCGTCTCTCCTTCTTGACGGAAATAGCCCTAAATCAATGGTTGGCATTGATGTTGAAATTACCTGAGGAGAGTTCCAAGAGATGCTGCAACCGAGAGATCTGAGGCGGGTGTGTTGGAGTGAAGCGAGAGAAGGTGAGCGGAATTGGCGGGTGTCTTTGGAGCAAGCGAGAGAGAAGACGAAATACGTCTGTTCGGCGATGAAGAAGAAGAGAGGTCGGCCGGATCGGACTTGGTTTGGGCGTGCGGTGAGGCGAAGATGAAGACGCCAGTGCATTCGCTTCTTTTTCCTTTTTTGCTTGCCTCACTTTTTCTTTTTATTGAATTGCCTTTATGCCCATTATGTATTAAATTAAAGGTAAAACATTTTTCATAAAAGGGTAGAATTGTCATTTTTAACACTAATCAATTTATGAAAATAACGTTTTGAAATAGTATCTCAAACGCGTTTACAAGTAAAAAGCTGTTTTATAAACTCCGCGTTTTAAAAAACCTCCGTTTTAAAAAGCTCCGTTTAAAAAGTTCTTCTCGGTTCGGTTTGAGATTTTTGAAACCATTAGGAGACGGTTCGGTTTGTGGCTTTGACATAAACCAAACCAAACCGAACAACCACTTACACCCCTAATCAGATGAATCTTTTTTACACAATACATCATGTATTGATGAATTAAGTTATAAAAAAATATAACTTCATTTTATAAATTAAAATCCACAAAATAGTTTTACAAAAGACATTCTCCCGAATATTATGTCATCCATCCCCTCCCCCACAAATTGTTGCACCAAAATTTGTCCCAGTTTTGGCCACTTTCTAATTTGAGTGGACAACGGGTAATGGCGCGGAAAAAATATGGCATGTGACTGTTGTCAGTTGTGTAACAAAATAATTAAAGATAAAATGGGTGAATATAATTGGTTTTAAATCATCTATCCTACTCTGTTATATCTCATGCCATTGAATCTCATCACTGCGTTTTCTTATAAAAAGAAAGCCGACTAAAATAACAAGGAAAATCTACGACCAGAGATTCAATGGGACATGGAATGTGACGGAGAGTGAGATAGATTTAAGCCAATATAATTAAGAACGTGGCTGTGGCTGCCGGATTATCGCACCGGTAAAATTTTCACCATCAATTTCATCGGTAAAATAAACATAAAGCCAATCTCCGCCATCAACTGTTGTTTCTACACGAGTCACACATCGTTTAAGTCATTTCAAGGTTTCTAGTATAAAGAAGGTTTTTGCCCTAGTTGTTTTCAGCGTTAAATAACTTGTACATAATAGAACAAATTATTATTATTATTATTATTATTATTATTATTATAATATATTATCCTACCTCCCGTTAAAACAACAAACTCCCCCATTTTGAACCATTGCTCATAAACACACTATTTCTCTACAAATAGGAGTGTATGTGGTTCGGTTTGGTTTAGACCAAAACCAAGAACTGAACAACCTCCTATTGGTTCCGAAATTTTCAAATCGAACCGAACCGAATAAGGTTTAAAACCGAACCACTCGGTTTGGTTTAAGCGTTTGTTTTAGTTCGATTTTATGGTTTATATAAATTTTTTTAATGAACTTAATCAACAATAACTATAACAATAAATAAGATTTTAATTTGAAATTAACATCATACATTAGAAAATAGCTTATTAAAAATACATTAAATAAAACAATGCAAATTCGAAAATAAACACAAACAATTGAACACAAAAAAGTCTTCCAACAAACTAAATTTGGTTTGGTTTAGTAACTAAGAAACACACATACATACACACACACACATACATACATACATACATACATATATATATATATATATATATATATATATATATATTGATTGTATATGTATATCTAAAAATATTTTATATTCTAATTTGCTAAAAGTTTAAGCAAATATTTTGTCGGTTCTCATATGTCATCTCCCTTGTTTCTTGAATTTATCTTCTTCTTTTCATTTTATAGGGAGTTTTCTCCTTCAATTGGATGTCTTCAAAATATTTTATATTATGGGTATGATTTGTTTTTAAGGTTTTGTACATAGGTTGTCGATTTCATGTGATTAGTGCCTTATTCAATCCTTTGGTGTGAAATGCTCAACAACTGGGTTTGATAATTGGTTTTTTTTTTTTTTTTTGCAAGAGAGAGAAAGTTTATAAGTTTAAGAGATATGAATTTTTCTTTCCTTTTTGCACTATTTCAATTCAATTTTATTAGACTTTGAAAAATTGTGAGAAATTGTTGGGTGGGGAGTGGTGGTGGCAATGGTGATTTGGGGATGACGGTCTATGTAGAGAGGACGAGCGCTTCACTTGAAGAAGACGGTGAAAGTTTGGATATTTATAACCAATCCCCTCATTTGAGACCCTTAAAAACACATATCGACTTAACAACACTTGTGCTCTCGGAAGTGTTTAATACCGAAACCTACTACTAGCAAGTACTCTAGTCTCTGAATTTTTTAAACTATAATTTACAATAAAGTTTAGGAATAATGGCATAGCCTTTCCATTGATATTGTGAACATATTTATAGGGTTACAATACTTGCTACATAAGTTAACCTAGAGAGTCTAAATACAAGAGGGATTAGGAAACCTAAATACAAGAGGAACTAGGAAACCTAAATACAAAAGAGATTAGGAAACATAAATACAAGATGAACAAGGAAACATAAATACAAGTAAATTAGGAAAGTATAATCTAAAGATAATTATAATATATTACAAATATATTATATTCACTAATACTATAAATATAATATATATGAAATATATTATATTCTCTTATATGCTCCCACAAGATAGATCACCGTTAGGAGAGACAAATATTGTGAAGAATATGCGGACAGCGTGCGAGTTGAAAAATGAGAGGGTGATCGGTGGTGAGGGAGGGGTCGGCGGTGGGTCTTCAGAGGAAGACAAGTTGTTGAGGAGGGTCTTGGCTGGTGAGGGCTTAAGTTTCTTGAAGACATGGTTTGCTCGAGGAGGCGGTGGTTGAGGAGTGTCGTCGGCGAGCTAGCAAGAGCCTGGGTTGGCGAGGAGTCTGAGAGTTGCTCGAGGCGAAGGCGGGTGGTTGAGGGTCTTCGGCGAGATGGTGAGAGCTGGTTTGCCTTGAGGAGACATGGTTTGCTCGATGAAGCGGTGGTGAGGAGAACTTCGGCTGGTGAGAGCCGTTTTTGCAGAAGAGTAGTGAGGTGCTCGAGGGCGGTGATTAAGAGAGGTGCCCTAGCTTGTTAGGCGGGTTTCTTTGGCGAGGAGTCAGGTGGGTTTGCTCGAGGAGCGTTGTTTGAGGAAGGCCTCGGCCAGTGAAAAGTCGAGTTCTTTGAAGAGTCAAGGAGTTGCTCGAGGCGTGTTGAGAGAGGGCTAGCCTAGCTTGAGAGCCGGGTTTCTTGAGGAGTCAGTGGGTTGCTCGAGGCGAGGCTGATTGAGGAGGGCCTCGGCCGAGGCAGTGAAAGAGCGGGTTTCTTTGAAGAGTCTATGAGTTGCTCGAGGCGAGGCGTGGAGGAGGGCCTCGGCGATTTGGCTTCGTTAGGGGTGGGTTTGTCGAGGAATCCTTGGAATGCGGGGAGGCAAGCGGTGGAGGAAGGGCGTCGGTGGTGGTGAGGCCGGGTTTAGTGGTGCAGGTTGCTCGATAAGCGAGCTAGTGGAGGAGGGTGGTGGCAAGCTTGCCTTAGAAAGGGCAGTTTGGGTTTGCCAAGGATGCGGAGTATTCGAGGAGCGGCGGGTTGAGGGAGCACACTAGAAAAGCAGATAATTAGCGGAATTATTGCCGTTGCTAATTAAGCAACTTTAAATTAGCAAGCGGACTTCCGTTTCTAAATTATTATTAGCGGAGTACTCCCGTCGTCAAAAAGCATCTTTAAGAATATTCTACATATCTCGAGTCGCTAATTTTTTGGAAATGTGTGCCAACATTAGCGCGAATTTAAAACGCTAATATCAATATTTCGTTTCCGATTGGCTACGGATGACTCTAAGCTAAATATAATAAAATAGCGACGGAAATTCCGTCAAGCTAAATTTATTAAATTTTAGAATTTCCGTCGCTAAATTTAATAAATTAGCTACGAATTTAGCTAAATAAATTTAATAAATTAGAAAGCGGAATTTAAAGTCGCTAAATTTAATACTTTAGCTAGGAATTTCCGTTCATTAAATTTCCGTCGCTAAATCATTAGAATTTTTTATATTTACTCAATTTTTTTTAAACATAGTATTTGTCAAACTTTAAAATCATCGATGGAATTAATCAATTAAATCAAACAATATTGAAACACAATTAAACTACAAAGCAAAATTTATTTGGATTTGTTGAACATTAATTAGTGGATTTCTATATTTCATTTGACAATATAATATCAATAATTAAATGATTAGCATCAATATAAAAATTAAAATATTCACATTACAACTTAACTTAACTTAACGTAATATAACAACTTAGCGTAATGTAACAACTTAACGTAATTTAACTTAACGTAGCGTAACTTAACTTCTTAACGTAACTTAACGTAACTTAGCAACTTAACGTAAATTAACATAACGTAAATTAACGTACAACTTACAACTTAACTTAACTTAGCGTAATGTAACAACTTAACGTAATTTAACTTAACGTAATTTAACGTAACGAACAATAACTTAACGTAACTTAGCGTAAGCGTAACTTAAGCAACTTAACGTAACTTAGCAACTTAATGTAATGTAACTTAACTTAAGCTTAATGTAATGTAACTTAATGTAATGTAACTTAACTTAACACGCTACGTCGCCTATTGGCGAAATGGTATAATGGAGTGCGATGGACCATTATAATATGAAAACACGCTACGCCTATTGGCGAAATGTTATAATTGACTACTAATCTACGATGGACCATTATAACATGAAACCACGATCGCCTATTGGCGAAATGTTATAATGGATACGATGAACCATTATAACATGAAAGCACGCTACGCCTATTGGCGAAATTGTATAATGGAGTACGATTGACCGTTATAACATGAAAACACACTACGCCCATTGGCGAAATGGTATAATGGAGTACAATGAACCATTATAACATGAAAACACGCTACGCCTATTGGCGAAATGTTATAACTTAACGTAACGTAAGTTAACTAAACTTAACTTAACAACTTAACATAATTTAACTTATTAACTTAACGTAACTTAAGCTTAACGCTTGTAACTTAAGCGTAAGCGTAAGCGCAACTTAACTTAACTTAAGCAACTTAACGTAATGTAACTTAACAATGTAATACTTAACTTAACTTAACGTTATGTTACTTAACTTAACGTAACTTAACGTAATTTAACTTAGCGTAGCGTGGCAACTTAACGTGGCAACTTAACGTATGTAAATTAACGTAATGTAACTTAACTTAACACACTACGCCTATTGGCGAAATGTTATAATGGACTACGATGAACCATTATCAGATGAAAACATGCTACGCCTATTGGCGAAATGGTATAATGGAGTATGATGGACCATTATAACATGAAAACAAACGCCTATTGGCGAAATGGTATAATGGAGCGATTGATTATAACATGAAAACACACTACGCCTATTGGCGAAATGGTATAATGGAGTACAATTGACCATTATAACATGAAAACACGCTCGTCTATTGGCGAAATGTTATAACTTAACGTAAATTAAGTTAACTTACGTAACGTAACTTAACTTAACTTAATGTAATGTAATCTTAACTTAACTTAACGTAATGTAACTTAACGTAATGTAACTTAACTTAACACGCTAACGTGCGCCTATTGGCGAAATGGTATAATAGATGCGATGGACCATTATAATATGAAAACACGCTACGCCTATTGGCGAAATGTTATAATTGACTATGATGGACCATTATAACATGAAACCACGATCGCCTATTGGCGAAATGTTATAATGGATACGATGAACCATTATAACATGAAAGCACGCTTACGCCTATTGACGAAATTGTATAATGAAGTACGATTGACCGTTATAACATGAAAACACACTACACCCATTGGCGAAATGGTATAATGGAGTACAATTGACTATTATAACATGAAAACACGCTACGCCTATTGGCGAAATGTTATAACTTAACGTAACGTAACTTAACGTAGCGTAAGTTAACAACTTAACGTAGCGTGGCGTAACATAACGCGTAGCGTGGCGTGGCGTAACTTAGCGTAGCGTTATATTTATTAACTTACGTAACTTAACGTAGCAAAGTTAATTTAACAACGTAGCGTAACGCGTAACTTAACGTGGCGTAGCGTAATGTAACTTAACAAAAGGTTGGCTCGGTTTGGCGGTCCAACCGGTTGCTTCGGTCTACCAAAAGGTTGGCTGTCATTAACAAACTTTCTTCCTCCAAGAAGTACTTGACCCAGGCTGATCAATATCTTTCGCAGACTTAGTTCCTCCCCAACCAGTGGATCTAGAAAGTTCTTTCTTTGACCACCCACTTGATCTTGGTTTTTACGTACCGGCACCCACATGCATTTTGTCTATCACCGCTCCACCACCACTTGACTCAACATTTTTCTTAGATCCCACTGCAACCCAACCACCCGTCTGATCAGTTCGGTCCACGTACCCTTATATATATCATTAGTATTTTTGAAAGTACCATATAATTTGAGAATATTTAATTAAAACTACAATATTTTGGTAAAATGCTCATCGGGTCTAGCTTAACATCGAACCAGTCCGGGCCCGACTTTTTCGGGGCAACCCAGCACAAGCAAATTAAAAAAATATACTAAATATTATTAATGAGTTATAATTCTGTATTAAATATACTAAAAAATGTTTTTTAAATAAATTTGATGGTTGGGCTGCACCGAAAAGCCTAGACTTTTGATCCAGAGCTCGGCAAATCCATGGGCACGTGGGTCGGGCAAAAAATGCCCGACTTTTTAATTTTTATCGTTAATATTCATACATTGAATAATGTAATTTTAATTTAGCGGGTTACCCTAATTGGAAACTATAAATTTATTAAATTTAATTTAGCAGGTTACCCTAATTGTATTTATAAAATGATAATAATAATAATAATAAAATGATAATAATAATAATAATAATAATAATAATAATAATAATAATAATAATAATAATAATAATAATAATAAAATGATAATAATATGATAATAATAAAAATAATAAAATGATAATAATGATGATGATGATGATGATGATTATGATGATGATGATGATGATGATGATGATGAGAAGTCAAAAACCTTACTAGTACTATATATACCCCCACCTCCGTTCCTTTAATCCGAAAAGTCATCTCACCTCATAAAGAGAGTTCGGATATTTCATATTTTGGGAGGTAGAAGCCGGGGAAGAGGAAAGGGCGCAAGGGTGTTACGCGATAATATTCGTGGAAGCACGGCGACAGGCCTCGGCGAGACGTGGCGGCGTTAATCGGCGGCCTCAAGAACGCCATATCCGCAGAAGCGAATCGGCTTGAATCGGCGTTAAGCGATCGCTTGAATCGGCGTTGTAAAGATCTTCCTCGAGAACGCCATCGCGATCGAAATCGGCGCTTCGCACGGAGCACGCCGCCGAAGATCACGGCGATGGATGTGGTTTATGCTCTTAAACGCCGAGGCATTACTTTTACGATTTGTATGGAGTGTAATTAGATAATTTGAATGGAAATTTGTGCTAATGTATTTGAATTTCTGTTTTGAATCGACGATGGCTTTTGAATCCCAATAATCTGTCTATGGAAATTTGGCTATCAATTTGTCTCATTTACGGCTTTTTGATTTTCCGAATTTCATCCAGTTGAATTACTCAGGGAATTGATGAAGTTAAGCATTGATTTGATTGAAAGGGGGCCGGGAAGGGTTTGCGGTTTGGGTGAGGAAAAGGAGGGTGAGGATGAGAAGGATTAATTCTGGCGGTGCTTAACAACGAAAGCACCGTTTGCAGATGCCGGTGACATTTGGTTCATTTTTATTTTTTTAGTTTTTTTATTTAATTTAATTTAGTTTTTTTTTTATTTTTCGTACATATTAGCTACGGAATATCCGTTTCTAAAATTAATCAATTGTATCATAAAAATATTTTTTTAATATAAATTAGCGACGGAAACTTCCGTTTCAAAAATTAAACATTAATATCATAAAATTATTTTTTAATAAAAATTAGCGACGGAAACCACCGTTTCTAAAATTAATCATTATTATTTCAAAAATATTTTTTTAGTAATTTTAGTGACGGAAATTTCCGTCGCTAAAATTATTATTTTTTATTTTGTCTAAATTATTAGCGACGGACACTCCGTTTCAAATTAGCGACGGAAACTATTAGAAACGGAAATTAGAAACGGAATATTCCGTAGCTAATTAGCGACGGAATTATTATATTCCGTAGCTAATTAGCGACGGTATTCGGGCCGTTTCAAATTAGCTACCAATGATTAGCGACGGACCAGCGACGGAGATATTCCGTCGCTAAATGTTAATTAGTGACGGAAAAATGAATTAGCGACGGAAATTTTCCGTCACTAATTTGCAGTTTTCTAGTAGTGGAGGGAGTGTGGAGAGAGAGGGACCTCGGTGAGCTGTTGAGGGAAGGAGTTGGCGAGCTTGCCTTCTGAGGAGGGCAAGCTGGGTTTGCTAAGGAATCTAGATTCTGCGCAAGGAGCAAGCTGGGTTAGGGAGGGGCGTCGGCCGATCACAACCGGGTTTGCCGAGGAATCTAGGGGTGCTCGATTAGTGTGAAGAGGGTTTTGACAGGTGGTGTGAGAAGCAATGATGTGCCAAGGTGTAGGATGGGCGTGTGGTGTGATGGGATGAAGGTTTATGGGTGCGGACGTTTGGTTGAGGGTGGCTGAGGAAGATCCTCGACGAGCTCGTTAGAGCTTGGTTGGCCGAGGTGTCCTTGTTATTGCTCAGGGGGGAACTTGGCGTTGCATGGGCGATGGGTGCCGAATCTGAACCTTGGGTTTGGTGGTCAGATCTGGGTTGGCAGCGGATTCGGTGGAAGGAAGATATATGGTGGCAGAAGGTTTGGTTGAGGGTGGCTGAGGAAGGTTCTCGTCGAGCTCGTCAGAGCGTGGTTGGCCGAGGTGTCCTTGTTATTGCTCAGGAGGGGGGCCTTGGCGTTACCAAGGTGATGGGTGTCAGATCTAAGCTTTGGGTTGGGTGGTCAGATCTGGGTTGGCACCAGCTTTGGTGGGAGGAAGGTTGGTGATAAGAGGTGCTAACGGAGAGGCGGCTGAGGAAGGACCAAGGCGAGCTTGTCAAAGCTTGGTTGGCCAAGGTGTCATTTGGTTGCTCAAAGGGAGGGGGGTGGAAACGGCTTGGTTGTGGAGTGTCGTCGGATCTGAACGTTGGGTTGGTATGGTGGTCAGATCTGGGTTGGCAACGACTGTGATGGGAGGAAGTTTTAGGGTTGAGGAAGTATTGGGTTTGCGGAAGATGGTGGTTGTAGGTTTTAAGAGCGAGGCTCTGATACCATGTAGAAACTAATAACGTTTAGGAATAATGACATAGTCTTTCCATTGATATTGTGAACATATTTATAGGATTACAATACTTGCTACACAAGTTAACCTAGAGAGTCTAAATACAAGAGGGATTAGGAAACCTAAATACAAGAGGAACTAGGAAACCTAAATACAAAAGGGATTAGGAAACATAAATACAAGAGGAACAAGGAAACCTAAATACAAGTAAATTAGGAAAGTATAATCTAAAGATAATTATAATATATTACAAATATATTATATTCACTAATACTATAAATATAATATATATGAAATATATTATTATTGCTCTTTCTCCCCCTCAAAATCTCAATGGCCGACTATGGTTCCTTTGATCGTCTTTATGATTCTTCTTCTTCATCCAAGAAAAAAACCCTCTTCCTCCTCCTTCAAAACCTTACATATTTTCCTTTTAATCGGACTCACTATATTGTTTATTGGGTTTGCAGCCTTCGTGTACATTTTCCCAACTTACCACCCTCAAACTAAGTCTCCCCTAACTCCCAACCTTTGTATCAACCCCAAGACCACAAAAAACGGAGATATTTGGGCTCCTAATTTTTGTATCGTTTCCAACAATTTGGAGCTATCAGAAGATCAAGATAATGGTGATACCAAAAACCACATATTCAACATCAAGTCGATGAAAGTTTCCGTCCCTTTTCTCTCAAAAGAGGCAGCTGATCAGGTCTGGAATATTGGAATGTCAATCGAGAACCCCAACTTAGGAAAGTATAATCTAAAGATAATTATAATATATTACAAATATATTATATTCACTAATACTATAAATATAATATATATGAAATATATTATATTCTCTTATAATAATGATAGATTTGTTGGACAAGAAAGACAAAATTTCCGGTTAATATGCTACCTTGAGTTTTTGGCTACTAGCCAACAAACACCTAAAATCACTTAGCTTAGTAACTGTTGTCAGGATAAACAATGTATTTAGGTACCAAAATTTTCAAATATATGTTCAGAAATGTATGGAACCTCTTGTGTTACATATTAACGTTTAAGTAAGTGTATTGTATTTAGTTATTTTATTTCATAATATATAGATATATAATATTTGAAAAATAAGTAGAAAATATATTATGAATCCATAATCTTTAAATTAGACATATACTATTAATATTTACATTTTTCAACATAAGGTCTCTTAGTTTGAAAATGAGATTTCAATTCTATTTTTCTTCCTGCTAGTTACGGAAAACAACTTCTAAATACCACTAGTGTTGTACCATGACAGATTCCCCAATTCCATCGCTAATTCTTTCATCTTTTTCAATGTGAGTCTGCTTAGTTTACAGATTTGGATTTAGAACTCTCCTTGGATATAAAGTTAGCATAGTTTGCAAGCCAAACTTGTACACAAACCAAACTTTTTAGCTTCCTCCAATATTTCACCAAGCATGTCAAATTTAGAATTAATAAAGATAAAGATTAAAACCTTTTCTTTTTACAATTTCACAAGTAAACAATGTAGTTTCTCACGTAGATCCATCTATTAAGAAATAAAATTTCATTCTTTTTCTGTGGCATGCATAAACTTACGAGATAGTGTGAGCCCAGTTGCTCATGCAAAATATGTCCAGAAGAATAAGAACGTGATCTAAAAGGATCAGTGGATCACCTAGCCGCCACCGCCAGATGTTCTAACAGCCAACTATGTGGACAAAAGGAAATTAGGCATTGTGTAAACTTGAAGGACCACTCAATACAAAATAAATTTCTGATTGGGCTATACCAAGTCCGCGGGCTGCAATGTTTGGGCTAGATTTACTACTACTTTTACTACTATTATTACCAAAGCATAAGTGAAGACCTTAAGGGCTTGTTTAGTAGTCGGAGAAGGATAAACAGTATTATTAGTGTCCTCGCTATTAATCCTCACTTGTATATCGGGGGTAGTTTTGAGATTACAAATGTTAATCCCAATATTTTTTTTAGTGAGGGCGCTAATAATATCACTCTCCCCCTTGGTATTAATAGTGAGAGAATAATGACTTTATTCGGATAACTCGTGCTATTAGTCCCGACCACCTATTACGTACCAAACATCAGGCAACTCGGCTTATTAATCGTATCTGGTCTTAATCCTGGCTACCAAATGACACCTAAGTCTTAGTGAAAACATTAGTGCTAAATTTAGCCTTTTTGAATAGTTTTTGTATGAATTATTTTTACATATTTTGTGAAATATTAAAGTTTTTCTTTGAGTGTTTATGTAAAATAATTTTTCTATTTCCTTTTCATTTGTAATGAGAGCTCCTCAATGGATGTTAATGGGGGGTTTCTCCCAAAAAGGCCTCGTCAGCCAGACATGTTCAAAAATGACCACACTTAGTTAAAAACATCTTTTATGGTCATTTTTCATTAGAAAAACCCAAAATATCCTTACTAAGTTGAGTAATCAACTCAATGAGGTCGATTATGAGTCAGTTAATCGACCCATTAATCAACTCGATGAGTCGATTAACCGACTCATAATCGACCCTTGAGTATTGGCGATCGACTCATGGGTCAATTAACCGACTCAATGACGACGAACAGATTCAATAGTCGACTGATTCATTGCGAGAGATGAACTTAGGGTTTTGACCTATGATTTGAAGATGGGAAAGAGAAACAAAAGAATATATGGTGCTGAGAGAGACGAACCTTGCAGACACCGATAGGCGATGGCGTAGGGAGACGATAGAATTGATTTCTTGTGTTTGTGAGGGACACGGACAGGTGAAAGACTATCTAGGTTGGGAAGAGTCTTTTGAGAAGTCTATATCATTTTTTGGTCAATGGTCATAAAAGATAAATGAATGGGTTTTCTGGTCATACTTGAGCATTTCCTCATGTTAAGGACCAAATCATTTAAATTTTGGGTGAATCGCAGCATTGGTCCCTCGACTATAAGGAGGTTACAGTAATAGTCCTTTAATAATTTTTTGTCAAAATTGGGTCCTATGAGTATTAAATTTTCATAACTATAGTCTTTTTGATAGATGTTGTTAAAAAATTACTGTTAAGTTGTCATGTGCCTCACATATGCTTTAAGTAAGGGCTAAAATAATTTTTTTTCAAACCTAACTTATATAACAATTTTCAATCTGAGTACCTAGGGTTTGAAAAAAGAACCAAAGGCCTTCTTCCCCGATTACGCCCACAAATTTTGAGGGAGAGAGACCTAGGATGGGGCTTCGCCGGAGCGATTGATTCCCAACATTGCGATTGATACTTTCTCCTAGTTCGCTCCCCTTCATCTGGGCAGCTCTACCAACAGCGTCGGAACTCCACTCCTACCCAACCATTTCTTTTTTTTTCTTTTTTTGATAAGTAAGGTATAAGTAATATTAACAAAGGCCAAAAAGGAGACGCTGCCCTCAGATAATCGAGAGTATACATGCACTAAACTACAAACCAATAGACCCAAACCTAGTTACAAAAAGGATCCTCTAAAGTTGATCGCCAGCTAAGCACCGTAATCTCAAATACATAATGAAAGCCTTTTTGATTACTTCAATATCAGATTCAATATTCTCAAATGCCCTTTTGTTCCTCTCTTTCCAGATGGTCCACCAAATAGCTAAAGGGGCGTACTTCCAAAAAACACTCCTTCTATTTCGGGTAAAAGAAGACCATCCCCGAAGCGTATCAATAACAGTCCTGGGCATAACCCATGGAACATCAGCAGAGAGGAAAAGGGAATTCCATAACTCCCTAGCCATAGAGCAATGAAGCAACAAATGATTTACAACCTCCTCCTCACTTTTGCACATGTAGCATCGATTAACATAAATCAATCTCCGAGATCTCAAGTTTTCCCCCGTCAATATGACGCCCCTGGCTGCCTCCTAAACAAAAAAAGCTACCTTACCCTGTCAATATGACTAATTAGTAATTAGAGTTTAGGGTTAATTGTAACTCCTTTTTATAAAATGATTAATTAGTAATTAGACTTTTAAGTGAATGTGATATTTAGTGTTTTTTGTGTTAATATATTATTAATATTGGTATAATGTGTTATCTATTTTAAAGTTTATATGTATGTGGCTCATAATTAAAGTAAAATAAAAAAAATAAAGATAAAATTATAAAAATAAGTGCAATTTGAAGAAGATAAAAGGAAGTAAAATTACAATATTAAAAAGTTTAATTCATCAACTGATGTGGCAATAACAATAGCTTTTGTGTTAGATTGGATTTTTGTAGAATCTGTCACACAAATAACACTTTAGAGGGAATGCAAGACAAGCTCTCGTGAAACCTCTTAGGCGTGAGACTAAGTCTTATATTTAGAGATAGCAATTTGACAGAGTTTCTGTTTGTGTATGTGAGCGTACCTTTTATATGTGATATTGGGAGGGGGGGGATTTATAGTCCCCCCAAAGGAGCCATAACCGGGTTGACTAAGTAACTGTCAGAGTAATGACTTGAATATCAGGTAAGGATGTTCTCCTGTGATTCTACTCTGCTAAGTCTTAAGTTTGTTCTAGTGGGCCTAGCCTTGCCCAATTAGAGGCCGGGAGTGCTTGTCATCTTCTCGGCAAAGCCCCCGGTCATGGAGGCATGGTCGCCTCCGGCCGTGGATGGAAAGTAAATGAATTGATAAGGGCGTTTTCCTGGCCGAGAGCTTTCTTCTTCGCTCTGATCGAGCTCATGACTTGTACGTGGGACCCTGGCTAACATGTGGGACCCCACGTGTCTTGCTTGTGTCGGGCTTTTGGGTCACACACATCATCAATTAGACAATTATTTTGAGACGGAAAAAGTACAAACAAATAATCCCAAAACAAAAGTGATTCAATCATTTTAACCAATTACAAAACCATTAGGATCTATTCTCCTTCTCTTTTTTTTTTTTTTTTTAACCAAAAAATCAATTTTTTTTTATATAAATTAAAAATAAAGGAAAACAAGCTAAAGGGGACAACTAACCTTACCCTTAAAAAGGGGGACAAAGGAGCCTTACCTTGAAGAAATAAATAGAGAAACAATGGCAATAAAATAAACCTAGATAAAAACCAAGAAATAAGTCTAATAATTACGATAACGACTCTTCAGCGGCTCGACCTTCTAAGGATGGGGTTTCTAGATCAAGAGCTTCAAAGTGGGCGAGGTCATTATCATAATTTTTCCTCTTCTTCCTCAATTGTTTGTAGGACAACAAATTTATTGGGAGGTTATATTCAAAGAAGTTTAGGTGAAGGAAGAATCTTCCTCAAAAAACCACTTAAATCGGCATAGAATGTGTCACGAGAATCAATTGGGATTTCAACAAAGATTATTCGGTTAAAAGATGGATTGAAAGGGGGGAATTTGGGCTCAAGCCGAGCAAGGCGGAGATCTATGACGGAAGGATTGGCGGTTGTGGCGGCTAGGGGCTCGTTGTAGTCGCCTCTATCGTGGAGCTTTTAGAAGGTGTGAGTTGTATTAGGGATGGTTTCTTGGGCGTAGGATTGGTATCTTGAACATCAGCAACTAAAGGCCTGGATCTTGATGAATGGGAGCGCCACTGATCGGCTGAGAAACATTGGCATTAGCCCTGCATGCCAGCAGAACAATGGGAGCGCTTTCCACATTCGAGCTTTGGAGCCTTTATCTTGAGCGGGATGTCTGAATGTTATCATGTTGGGCAATGTGATCATCATTTAAATTGGACAAGATATCAAAAGGATTACTTACCCCAATACATTGGTCGAGAACCTTGGAGGCGGATCGCTAATATTGGTTTTTGGATTGTCATCCGATACATGCACGCCAGCCTCGCTCATGAGATCTATGTGTTCGTTCGACGGAATACCTTGAGAGTCTTTTGCTAATGAAACCGATGCTTCATTATTAGTTTTTGTAACCGAGCCCAAACTTGCTTAACCATAGGAGCGGCTTCCACCACTGCCGGACTTTGCTTAGAGTGGTATCAATCACGCATCTTTCCCCTGTCAAATTCACCTAGAGACCCTTGCTCACCCTTCAAGTCCCTAGTTCGAGATTGATGTGAACGATGATTTTTACGACAAACTTCTTTGGTATGCCCAAGCAGTCCACAACCGATACAATAACGAATGTTTCCTTCAAACTCTAGGACCGCTGTAAACCGCTTTTTACTAGTCCCAATCCGAAACGAACGGGAGAGTCACCGATACATCCATTTCAACACAAATGCGAGCAAACATAGGCCTTGATAATGTGAGGGTTTTGTCATCCGCACGTAAAAACCGACCAAGGGAATTGCCAATGCATTGTAAAAAAGAAGGATTAAAGTGTGTCAATGGTAATGGTGTAGCGCACCATCACGGCAACTTTGGTGATATCTTTCCCGAAGGAGAAATCGGTGTCCATCGAATGACCGATACATGGACGATTGAATCATGTGTGATTCCTTTGATAGTGCGTGAATCAAGTCTTCGGCGAGGATAATCGAACCATGACATGTCTGGGTCTAATAAACCTACAACAAAGGGACCATTAAGCTTCCATGAACCAGCGATATCCTCTGGATGGCATGAGCGATGGTCGACTGCGAAAAACTTCAAAGCACAAGTGTGTTTGCAAGCGCTTAGCGGCGGCCGATCTCTTGGAGTGAAGAGACATCCCGGCTCACCATTGAAAACATTAGCTTGCCTTGAGGGCTATTAGGAACGGCAGTTGTTGCGTCGGGCTTGAAGAGCCAACGAAGGTTTTGGTTGTCCAACAACCCGAGCATAAGACGTGGTGGGGCGTAGAATGTGGAGATGGAGCAGATGGTTGAACCGAAGGGGAGGCCTCCCGGGTTTGGCCGCCCGGCGGCTGCATGTAGGTAAACCCTAGCTAGGGCAACAAAGATGACGGGAGAGAGAATTCTAGTTGTTTAACTATCTCCAAACCCTCACCGGCTACGTATAACTTCTCATTTTTGTGTGCACTTCCCCATGAAGATCTAAAGGTCTTCTAAAATCACCTTATTCATTCACATTACTAAACAAATACAAAGAAGAAACCAACAAGCTTTAGGCCTCTATGCTAGAGCTCACATTGCATGATTTAAGGTAAGTTCTCCAAGCAAGGTTTTAGGATTGATTTTGGGTTTTCACTTTCTTTCTCTTTTAGAACCACCTTCGCTTTATAACAACTTTCGTTTTCGATCACAAAAAAATCCAAAATCAAGCTACTAAATTATCAAGCCAAACACTAGTTTTCACAAAAGAAGTTTCAATTTAAGGTTCAAATTTACAAATTGTTATGGAATATAAGCATAGCAAATAAAAGAACTAGATTGAGATTACCAATTTCTTGAAATTGAAACTCAAAATATGTTGTGAAAGCTTTTGATTCACTCCCATTTTCAACTTTTGACTCTTGAAGCTCATTACTTTAAAGTTCAAAGTGAATACGAACTGAGAAGTGCACAAAACAGGGACGATCAGAGAAGGAGAGGCTCAATTTTAAAGTTTTCCAACGACGTTGCCAATTTCCAAAGAGATAAAAGAGAGACCTATAGAGAAGGACATTGGTCGCACTTTGACGTATAGTCGGAATGTCAGATGCGGAGAGAGAAAATATAGAAATGGTTGATTTCTTCGTTAGGGATCTAAGTGTAACATTATAATTGTCATGTTTTACTTTTGGGTGGCACTATTTGGACCCCCAAATCCTTTAAACGTACCCCCAACTTTCCAAACTCCCTATTTTACCCTTCACCTATACTCCCTTAAAACTATCTCTAAATGTACCCCTCTCTGCAACCACCATCCTCCCACACTTCCCTTTCTCACCGTTGTCCCTCTC
This sequence comes from Codonopsis lanceolata, assembly GCA_013146195.2. Lineage (NCBI taxonomy): Eukaryota > Viridiplantae > Streptophyta > Magnoliopsida > Asterales > Campanulaceae > Codonopsis > Codonopsis lanceolata. The sequence goes on from CM028379.1 coordinate 4,498,495, forward strand.
CCCCTTCACTGTACTCTCTCCCTTTTCACTCTCCTTCCCCCTCCTCCCTTCCCTCCACATGTGCATACTTCCCCCCCCCCCTTCTTTTTCTTCCGCCCTCCTTGAGTTTATCGTCCACTTCTTCTTCCTTTTGTTTCTTCCCAACATCCCATCCCATCAATCACTCCCTTCTTCCTCTACTTTCTTCATCCTTCTTTCCCTCCCCAAAACCATCCCCAAACTCCATTCACAGATCGAACACTCTTTAGCATTTTTATTTTCTGATTTTGAATGTTCGGCCATGGTTGGTTGAACAACAATAGTGTTCAGCTAGCACTAACAACACTATTGTTGTCCGGCCATAGTTGGCCCCAACATTCAAAATCAAAAAAAAAAAATGGGAAGAATGGAGGAGTGATAAGAAAGGAGGGGGACGCATCGCACGGAAGGGAGGGAGAAAGAAGAAGAATGGGGTGCGAAAGTTACGCACAAGAGGAGAGACAGAATGGGGGAGAATAGTGAGGGGGAGAGAGAGAGAGAAGAAACAGAACGGTGAAGGGAGACAGAGGGGGGGTCATAGTGGGTGGGGTGAGAGTGAGAAAGGAGAGGGAAGAAGGAATGGAGGAGAGGGAAGGGTTGCCACCATGAGAATTGAGTCGGGTAAAAGGAGATTCGTCTTACAACAATTACCCGTAAAATGGTCTTTCCCAAGTTTTTGCCTTATAAATATTAATGTAATGTGTAGTTTCCTTTATACCCTTGTGCATATGACCATAATTAAACTATGAAGAAAAAGTCCGGGTAAATTGGTAATAAGTGTTTTCGTAAAGGCAAAAACTTTGGTAAGACGGTCTTACAAATATTTTTTGTAAGACGAATCATCTTTACCTGACCCACCTTGTGTTGGTAGGTGAAGCTGTAAGAGAGTGGAGCTCCATCTTACGAATTAAGATATTTAAGACAGTAGACCTACTCTTTAGTAAAAAAGAAAGTTTAGAAACCGGACAATTATTTTGGTGCGGTCAAAAAATAAAACCGGGATAAATATTTAGGAACGGAGGGAGTATACTATCAATATTTATAATAGAGTCAACGGGTTTGTGCGCCCAATAAAACAAGACAATTATTTAGCAATATAGGACGTATTTTTTTCAGTTGTTACCAAACAGTAAGTGTCATTAATGTGTCAGCACCCCATTCGAATGACAGAAAATTTCATTGAAAAAACTGAAAGAACCCTAGTATTTAACACCTTTAGCCAAACAAAAATCCAGAACTAACGTAATCTCAAGAAGGGTTGGTGGGGGTTCGAGAAGAGAGAGTTTTGAATAATTTATTTTATTTTCTCAGGTGGGTAAAACTAACAATGAAAGGAAGGATTGTATCTCCATCAAATCAAGTTGTTAATAAATAAGAACAATGTCAACAAAGTTCATCAAACATGTACATGAAAATCAAACCAAATATTTGTCAAACCGTTAACTCATTAGTCTACTGTACTTGGTCCAAAATCTAGCATATGATCGGTTATTTTACCTTGTTAACATGTGGAAACAAGTAAAATCTGCAAAAGGATGCATGATGGACGATTGAATGACTGACGTCACCAGATAGGCAGAGTTCAGATGGCTCCCATCATCACGCCACTGTCGGGTTGAACTCCTTTATCGCTCTTTGAGTAGTAAACATAGTATAGCTCAGAAAGTATACCAGTGAAAACAACAAAGGCAGCCCCAGCACCAAACACTCCCTTTCTCAAGGTCTCGCAAGATGGAGGAGTGTCTGACATATAAGTCCTATACTTGGTGTGGTACGCATTCCTCACAGACCCCGCTAGCAAGCAAATCTCAGCAATTAAGAATGTCAACCTGAAATATCAATGGAAGCCAATCTTATATTTGACCAGTTTGGTTAGCTCCACGCCATGGTCTAAAACCTTCAGCTTCAAGTTATTATCTAGCTAGGGGTGGGGTGGGGGTGTTTTAACCTATATATAAAGACGGGGTATTCAATTCAGGCGAAGCAATGACATACCAGCAGGTGATGAATAAGAAGATGGCCAATGCTCTGGAACGGCCAGGACTCAAAGGCCTTCCAAAACACATGCATCGACTTGCAAACATTATAAGAAGTTGACTTGCGAAAAGGAACAATAAGGCCCCAACACCCAAGCCAGTTGCAACATCCGATTCATAAACACAGTACTTAAAATTTGCATCATCAGCGATCCTAGCCTGTTATCGAAAATTGCAATAGATATCAAAATGAAGCACTGTGCAGGGTAAATATTATGTGGCTTGTCACTCGCTTAATTTCATCAACGAAAACAGAGAGCTTTCCCAAATTCCAGAAATCATAAACATGCCATAATGTTCAAGATCCCGACTTTCACCATCCCTAATTATAATTACAAGCCAACTCGATCATTATGCAACAGACATTCTTATTTGTTGCTAGGAACCACATAAGATTCTCAAAACTATGGACAATTAGCGAAAGATACAGTGTTGATCAGTCATCTAAACCTAAAACGTTGTTCAAACCAAGTAAAATGCCCACAAATTTCAAGCATTTTTCAATGATTTCAGCAAGTTTACCCTTTCTGAACAACATGTATTACTTTGCATCCATCGCACTAATCAAGCACTTTACTAGTACTGAAAGTCTGAAACTATCAAACTGTTAATTCTTATAAATCCTTTTCTTCTGATCTACAAAGATCTCTCTTCCGAATCAGCCAAGAATTTAACCACATAGATTGAAGTCACCCTCAAGTAGAGAAGAACAAACAAATGCAGGGGAAGAAGAGAAAACACAAGCAAATCAGAGTAGTAATCCATTAACCCCAACAAAACGATATTATCTTTGCAACAAATTCACGCATATTTCAGGCAGACTCACTCATCTAGTAATTCATGTTCAAACTTTTCCGTAAAAATTATCAAAATTATGAATAAATTAACAAAAAATAACTAGTGATGAATGAAGCACCTAGCTTGGCACTGAACCCAAACCCAAGATGAAATACAGTAAACCAAACACTAATTCAGTCGAGTTAACAAGAAATAATAAAAATTAGTTATATGAAGTGATGATCGAAAGGGAATAAAGAGAAACTGACAGAAGCTCTTCTCTGCTCAGCAGCAACGGCAAGTGCAAAGGCAACCAGATCAAACACAAAAACAATCACCAATAACAGCCTTGACGCCATGGGAATTGAACCCAATTCGATGAGAATTAAGTCTAGAAAACAAGAATGAAACGGATAATGAACAAACAAGGTAATTGCAAGGGAAACCCAGATGAGGAAACGCACTATATAATAAAAGGTAGCGATAGCGTAAGCCTTTCTCTCTCTCTCTCTCTCAATTCTCAAATGCAAAATGATATGGATGGATATGCATAAACATAAACCTTGTCTGTTAAGTATTACCAAAACTTAAATTAAATTTAATGAAGACTAACGGAACTTTTATGTAATTAAGTTTAAAAAGAAGTACAAATATACTAAGTTTAAAAAAGTTATGTCCATCCCTAAATAAGTGTCTTTTTTATGACTCCAGATTTCCAGGACGGACAATATGTCACTCTTCCTTTCCTTTTTTTCTCGGTTTCAATATTATTGTCTTATTTGAATTTTTTTTATACAACACTTTCATACTCCGTACTATTTTATCTTTATTTTTTATTATATTTATATTATGAGCTACATATACATAAATTTTAAATATATATATATACATTAAATCAATATTAATAATCAAGTCAATTATTTTTCTTAATTCGTATGTAAGGTCAAACAGAACAATAATTCAAGGACGCATGGCGTAGTTTTTTCCTCTCAATTTCATATCATTCTCCACATTTTGATTAGTAGTTACGCATGGGCACATATTGTTAGATGCAGAAGATCTGGATTCACATTAAACGTACACACTAAGACATAATAACTAATAAGTGCCAAGAGTGAAAGTCATGTATTTTAGGTAAAAATTTAAGAAATACGATATAACGTGTATTTTTCATTAAAACAACGTATCGTATGTTGATAGGTTGACTTATGAGATAATAAGATTTTGTCTTACAAATTATAATCCGTAAAACGTTTAACGTCTCACTGGAAACCTACTCTAAAATTTCATAAAAATTACACACATTTATGAACAAGAAAATTTTAAAAATGAATACACATTTAACTAGCGAATACTAAAGGAAATAAATTTGTAGAAAGAAAAGGACAGGCATGTCTTCTTTCCGTATGATCACGTGCATGACCGTCACATGTATAGTGCTCTAGAAAAGTAGAAAAGGATCTCTAAAATTTTCTCCAAAAAAAAATAAAAGAAAAAAGGAAAAGATTTTTTTTTTTTTTTGCCTTTTTCAAGAAAATCAGTATGCAGTTTTATTAACATAAAATGATTAGGTACACCAGACACAAAAAAAGGAAAGATTATTTGGGCCAGAAAGTGAAGATACTAAAACAAAATAAATAAATAAAAAGTAGAAGTAGATATTCGTCCAACAAAAGCGATAAAAGGAAGCAACGACAACCATATTAAAATACATGGGATCTAAATTTAGTCATAAATAAAAAAATAGTGATGTTAAAGGTTAAAGTAAATCCGTAACATATTTTATCATATATATATATATATATATATAAAGTTGCATTATGGTTATGTCACCTTACCGACTTTTGTTAAATCTTAGTTGTGAAGACATGACTCTTCAATTCATGGAGACTCTTTGTTTTGTAATCATTAACTAATAATAATACTTAATAATAATTACTATAATAAGGGGTATTAGAACATAGGTATATATATATTAGGAGAAGTATTTTAATTAAAGGCTTCTTCACAACAACATTTGATAAACAATTAAACACTCTAGCTAATGAGATGTTAAATTTTTAGTTTAGATTTTTGTTTGAGTTTTTATATTGGTTTTGATCTTAATTGTTGCTTTTTTTAACAATTATTTTATTTTTATTAATGTTTTATTGTTTTATATATGATTTTATTTGTGTTAATTTCTTCAATTTAGTATTGATTTCAAATTTCAAATTTGATAATTGCTACTTGGTATAAATTAGTTTTTTTTTTATTTTGCTCTTGATTTTAGTATTTGATTGTTTTAGTTTTTCATTTCAATTTTAATTTTGGTATAAAAATTTTTAGTTTGATTTATTATGTATTAACCATATAAATAATTTTAATAAATTAAAATATCTACATATGTATTTAAATACTATTGCTTACAAGCATTACTACCAAATATGTGTATTTTATGTATTTACCTTACTTTCTTTTTAACTATTACAAGAAAAAATAACTGAATGCAAACACAATCATTTCACAAGTATGAAAATGTTTATTGATCATGTCAAGATCAATAGAGTAGTTGACTTGGAATGACTTGCAAAAAAAATTATGAATCATACGAAAACGAAAATACAAAAAATCTCTAGATAGAGGAGGTGAGGTGAAAGAGAAATAATAATTTGGTTCTAATTATGTTATTAATGAGACATTAAAATGACAATCAATTTCATTTATTTTTATTCATGTGGGTATTGAATATGTACCCTTTAAAAGAACTTTAAGAGAAAACTTTAAGAATTCTACTAACTCATATAACCTTAAGAATTTTATATATTAAACATTTACTTTTTATTTGAGTAGTAATAATAATAATAAAGTGAATAAGATCCATTATTTTTTTTAATTGACCAATATTTTAAACTTCATTTTATAAATTTGTAAGTTTTTAGCAATTCAATTTATTATTCCATGACATTGGAATATCATATCATATTTTAATTAATATATTTATATCATATAATATATCTTCTAAAATTAGTATATACTATATTTAATAAATTTAGTGAGAAAAAAATAAAAAAAAACTACCCTGTAAAGAGCACGGGTGACACACTAGTATAGAAAAAGTTAATACTCTTCATCACAATATTCTCCAACTTTGTGTATTCTATTTCAACAATCACGGCAATGTCTAAGAGATCAAATTTCCTACACAATTCCTTCTCTTCTTTACTACTCTCATTTGCCACTGTCTCCTGCCACCAGAGGCGGTAGTGCTTCTTATAACTACCCTCCGTCCGTTCCGCCTCCAGTACTTGCGTTGGTTTTGAATTTTCAAAAAAAAATTATAGTTTGTGAATCGGATTTACTTTTATATTCTAATTCCTTTCCATCGTAAATGCAAAATTGTAAATCAAGATTTTTTTTCAAGGGTTATCTAATTTGTGCATCAAAAAATAAAAATTGTGCATCCGCATTTACTTTTGTATTCTACTTCCATTGATAAATCGCAACTCCAATAATTGTGCATAGGACGATAAACACAAAGCCAAAAATGGTACCGACACAACAATTCTGATTCCATCATGCTGGTACCGATGCATCAATTATGATCCCACGGTATTGGAAGCTTAGAGTATGTAGTGCAAAAGTAATACTCCATTCGCTTTCAAATTATTGTCCTCCTTTTCTTTTTCGTCTACTCTAAAATAATTGATTTAAAAAAAAAACTTTTTTTCTTTTAGGAAAACACTTTTACCACTTTACTCTTATTTTTTCTACATACTTTAATTATGGTCACATGTTCAAAGGCATTAAAGGAAACCACATATTTCATCAATATTAAGTACTTATGTATTTATAATATAGGCATTTTTTTTAAATGATGTGTCGTGTCAAAAATGACGATTATTTGAAAAAAAAGAAAGTATTAAATAGGTACAATTTTTTTAGTTGGACAACAGAATGAACACAAGATACGCTAAGAAATTAAATGCATATATAATACGTGTCGATGTAGGCATGAAATAATTGGGGTGATTACAAAGGTGGGAAGCAACGTGAGGGAGTAGGGATGCATTGCATGGCTACTTCGTGCTTGGAATGTGAATTTATAAAGGTTCGGAAGAGAATTATTGCGATAAGATCCGGTTCACCTTAATTGCTAAGAGCATCCTCATTGTTAATATTAACATCAACTTCTTATACAACTTCTTAACTGGGTTCCACTGTCATTTATACATTTTTATCTTCTTACTCACTTAAGAATATATATTTCCATTGTATAATATTCTTACACATCTTCTTACACAAAAAAAAATATTAAATTTAACATCATACCAATAAATACAAAACCCTCCCCCCACCATACCCCCACCCCCCACACACACACAAAATAATTGTGTCCGTGTCTTTTCCCCCTCCCCCCACCCCACTCAGCCGCCCCCCCCCCCTCCCCCCTCACAGCTCCATTCCCGAGACAAACTTCCTATTTAGGAAATAAAAACACTCTTCTCTCTCCTAATAGCCACTTACTCCACTCTTTCTCTCCTAATGATCACTTAGTCCACTTTTCTAGACATAAGAAGTGTACATATTATTAGAAGGGGGATGCTCCAAGACCGTTGGGTCAAGCCCATTCGAATTCCTTCTTTGATTGAGCCGTTGTGCCAGACTCCATACGCAAGAAAGAAGGGAATATATATATATATATATATAATGAGAGGGAGGGACGAAGAGAAAAAGAATTGAAGAAAGGAAGGAGAGTGATTAAAAATGGTGGAATTTGTCAAAATGTAGTTTCGAAGGCGAAGAGAGAGAGCGGACGAGCATTTTAGGAAGAAGATAATGAAAATGAACATTAGTGATTTAAAAACAAATGAGTTGCTAAACAAGTTGAAAAATGATAATTTAGGTAAAGCGCTTCATCATTATCAATTTATTCGTTAAGATTTATTAACATTAATAATAGAACTAGAATTGTTCTCCAAATTAGAGAAAAATCATTGATTAATATTGATTAATAGAATTCGAATTGAGCCCCCAAGAAGTTGAGCTAATAAGCTAATTGAATAGTCTTCAACTACTAGTGAAGAAAATCTTGTGTTCGAAACTGAGCTCTTGTAATAAATAAGAACATATTACAAGTTAAGGTGCACGACTTGACAACGCTTCTGTAAAATGATATACATGACATAGCTCTCTCCCTACGGCAAAATTAGGATACAATCAATCCATATTGCCCACATTCATGTTCCGAGGGGTGCCAAGAATGTAACTTCTCTAGCAGCAACTGATCTATAATTACACACACACACACACAAAATGGGGCTCCTCATATACAAGATTAAGCATATATCTTCCAAATTGTACAGCTCTGTCCCCACTCTCACCTAAAGATGTTCAAATGATCCACTCTTGAGCCTTTCCATGCGTGCTTGCAACCCAGACAATGCCTTCTCGTCCATTGGAAGAACCCCACTCTGCTGCATAGGGTTATCTTCGGTAGCCCGATCTGTTGAATGGGGAAACTGGCCGTGGTTTAAATTACCATTAATGTTCATCAACGGCCTGTGTCCAGTCTCCGGGTTCCCCCCAGATGCTAACTGGATGCTTTTCATCCTCTCCCTTATCGCATCCAATGTCCCACTTGTAACTGCAACAAATACATCCAGTAAAGAGTTAGATCATCTACTTGTCCGCTGTTCTGTTTAAATAGTTTCTCAAAAGATGTTCTCTAACAAAAATGCTTTCCAGAAAAGAAAGGAAATACGAGCTTCTTAAAATCGTGTGTGCGTGTTGTAAATAAGGTTGTACGTTGTTTCATCTTCATTAAGCAAGTAAGAAAGAAAATGATATCTACAAAACTTTCATATGATAAAGCAGTCTGTTCAGACAAAATAAGGAAATTAAAACCGATAACTAACCACCCGATGGGAATCTGTCATTCCTTAGCTCCCCCAAATGCGGTCGAAAATCCGACTGATCAGACATGGGTCCTCTTAAAACATTGAATGTACCATCTTCTTCAGCATATGATGGAGGTAAACTAAAATTCGTGGGTTCAACTTTAGAATGAACAGATTTAGCGTCATTTAATGTATTTGTATGTACAGGTGATAAAGGCGCAAATTTAGGGGAGGATAGATTCAAGGCAACTGGGGGAGGAGTTGGCAAAGGTACACTAGATGGTGTCCTTCCAGCTGCTGCATTCTTCTCCATCTGTTTCAAAGGAAAATAAAGTAGCCATAAATACACTCTGATAACTATCAACAACAAAAATTATCTTATACAAAAAAAAAATTGCAGAGGCTGTTAAATCAGACCTGGGCTAAACCATCTCTAATGTAAGTTCGAAATGCCTCACTTGCATTTTGGAGCTGAGAAAATATATCAACCTGACATAAATAGCATAAATTAGAATACAAAGAAGACCTAAGACAGCAGAAAGGTCCAGGAGATATCATAAACTTTTTGCAAAGTGCGAAAGAAAAAGAATTGCATTAAGCTTCTTGTAATAGATAAAAAGCACCTCATCTGTTACCTTTGGATATAATTGAGTTATTCTGTACAGCTCATATAGACCAATACTGCATGTTTGCTTGTCTCCAATTTTCTTAAATATTGCAGCCAGTTCTTGCTGTGAGATGCGAGTATTAGAGATAAACACAGAATAACACATTCATTATCTAGCACGATACACACACATATATAAACTAAATACACAGAAAAGAGGAGCCAGAAAATGAGCAAAACTAAAAGGATATAAGTAGCAAAAACGCATTAAGACAATAAACAAGTAAAAAATTAAAAAATATATACATACCTTCAATTGGGCATCTGCGGAATGTGTGGCAGGTGTTGGATTGTTGCCTGCCGAATCACCCCAATGATTTTGCCCAACAGGCCCAGTTGGACTTAACATTCTTGCGGCAGCTAAAGTCTAGTAACATTTTACACAAAGTACTATAGCATAAGAAAGAATACATAACGAATGCGCCAGTTATGTGTTTAAAGCTACATGGGGTACCTGTAGATTAAGATCGATGTACGCAAGTATAATAGGTTGGGGTTCCATGTCTATTGGAACCATAGAAAGATGGCCTTTTATTGCAGTCCCACGAAGCTTGACAAGCTCATGTAGAACAGTTTTCACCATACGCAAAGGTTTGTCATCAGCTCCAGCTCTTTTAGTAATCAATAATATACCAACCAACCAAGAAGGATCAAATTTTAGTTAGTCCACACAGTTGAGCACCCAACAATGACAATCGACGGTAATAAGTCACAAGAAACTAGGAAGTTCAGAAGATACCTTCTCCTAATTTCTTCCATCCCTAGTTCTTGCAGGTATACATGGATGCTTTGAAGAATGCGATCAAGGTCAACATCATAGATAGTACTTTGAAGAACCTGTGTCACAGTGAAGTAAGTCTAATACATATAAAACGTTATTGCAAAAGCGACCCAGGGCACTGCTCTCCCATGCCAAGTGTCAATGATTGATCCCAACTTAATTATTTTTAAATTACATACAAGCACCACAAGATAGAGAATAAAAATAAAGCTGAATTGAGCTAGAACATGAATCTTTTTCTCAATTAAATATTTCATTTTTTTCATGGAGATGTCAGATTTCTGTGGATCATGACATGAAAAGAATATGGATCTTACTCTCAGCCCTACCCAAGGTGATCTCAATAATTGAATACATATGAGAAAATGATCAAAACATTCTCGAAATGTTAATAAGTAGGAGTACGTAAATAGCTGTTTCTGACAACATGAGTTCTTGCCATTTAAATATAAAATAAAATAAAAGTGCAACTTGTGCAAAGCAGATAGATTTTTTACTTGGTACAAAATTGAAATACTATATATGAACTGATAAGTCTAACCATCCATCCAGTAGACAAAATATAATGTTTCTTAGTCATTATTCACTTGGTAACCTCCTTAATTGAATACATCAAAATAAACAAAACATTCTCGAAATGTTAATAATTAGGAGTACGTAAATAGCTGTCTCTGACAGCATGAATTTTTCCATTTTAACTATGACAAAAAAAAAAGTGCAATTCGTGTGAACCAGATAGACTTTTCACTTGGTACAATTGAAATACCATATATGCACTGATAAGTCTAACCATCCATCCAGTAAACAAAATATAGCGTTTCTAAGTCATTTTTAATGGATTGGGCTTACGAAACACTCCCTCCGTTCCGGACAAAGAGTCCCCATTTAACTTTTTAAGAAAGAATTGATATCTCAAAAATGCCCTTGCAAATTTAAACTATCAACTCTTCCTACCTTAACTGGAAACGATTTGATAATTGATACCAGGAATAGGCTATCCATATGGACGAGATCGTCCTTCAGTTTGCTGCCTCCATGGATTCCAGCTCAATTGCCAAGACACTGACAACATCACCACCATAGAAATTGATTCTCAAGCTTTCCGCGTACTTCAATTAGCCATATTGCTCATACAATCACCCTTGCCCACAACAATCAGCAGTCGAATGATGTTTGCCCATATGAATTCGTTACAACTGCCCTGAATTACTCCCATTTTGAGTACATTTCCAAAACTGTTCACTAACTCAATGTCATATTCCTGTCCTACGTATAGTATCACATGCTCCATAGATGGGAGATAGAATTGGTTTCTATTTAGATGACAAGACGAATGGTTTTTTTTTAGTGATCACTGGAGAAACTTGCATCCATGTGAGACTAACATTACGGTTCCTGTTGATCAAACGGCTTTTGGAGGAATTCAGGGAAAGAGAACAAATGTCAGCAAGAGAATTGCTGGAAGAAGAGTTTGAGGTTGACTAATCTTTTCTTAATTCAAGGTTTAATTTGAAAAGAAGGGTATATTTGGAAATTCAAAAAAATATTGTTTAATTTTCGAAAGAGGACTCTTTAAGTGAAACGTCCCAAAATGGAATAATGGACTATTTGCCTGGAACGGAGGGAGTACATCTTTTCAAAATCATTTACTGTAAATAGAAAGTTTCTTAAGATAATGTGATCCATGGTATTTGATAAAGTGTGAGAACCTGAATTTAAACAAAGACTTCAGCCCAAAGTAGATTACACAGTGAAGTATGAACATATATTTACCTTAGTAACTACTATTAGTGAAATTTGTGTTAGCCAGCTAGGTTCAGAGAATAACGGGCCCATTGACAGCCTTAAAAAATATCATTTCATTGTCAAGTAGTAAAGAATCAGGCTATCAGATATACAATAAAGCAAGAGTGAAACTGATATCTAGAATGCAGCTTCTTAATATAAACCAAGTACTTAAATCACAATCAGACTCAAATTATGTGATGAAGGCTTTTGCAGAGAACAATCTGAGGTAGATGCAAAACAACTATCTTGGGAATTTTTTATTTTTCATCCAACGACAAAAATGGAATGTAGCACTAGTATTTTTAGAATCATATTAACTGTTTTCCAGATGGATTGGAAATATTGCATTAAAATGCAGCAAGGTGGTTTTAAGATCTTATTGATACTACATCAATCCCAAAAACAAGAGTTCCATATCTAAAATTTAATCTACAAAAGATCCATTATTATTTCAAATCCCCCACACCCTCATGGAAACAAAATTGTCTTACATGTCATACAAAACAATATATAACTTTAGTGCAATTTAAAGGAAATATAGATAACAATGAGACAAAGTAGGGAATGTGAGAAAGGGGGGAAAAGAGGAAGGGAAAAACAAAGCTCACCCACCTTTGTAAGTTTAATCAAGCATTTGACAACCAAATCAGAGAACTTCTGATTTCTTGTGGCAAAAGACTCATTCGATTGTGGAGATGGCCATCGAGAGGGGTCTAGTGGACGTAAGAGATTGATCAGTACAGAAAAGGAAGATGTCCGTTCAGCATTATCCTACATTATGGCCAGACACAAAATTAAAATGGAATTACAGAAGTAAATGACAACAAAATGTAAATGAGTTTTCAAATCTAAATTTTACCAGAATCTTAAGCATCAAAACATTCAGGGCTTTTAAAAGCTGACTGCCATCATCCATCCGGGGAACCCTTTCATCTAAAAGCCAAAGCAAAAGCTCCGTAATGAGACTGTCAAGAGTACTCTCTTTAACAGCATGGGCAAGTCTTTTATTCTGGAAAGTCTGCAACAACATACATGCAAGGGAAAGGAGAAAAAAGATATTCATTGAAGTTCACTTAGTTCCCAAGAACAGAGGAAAAGCGGGATAGGATATGTCAGTATCTCTAAGTTTAGATAGAAAATTCAAGTATCATTCTTTTCTCCAGCACATTTATTTGTGATTAGAATGTCTCGCGTAAAAGAATCCAAATATTGAACGGAAAATTACCTGCATGAGTGTGTTGAGGACATATTTACAAGATCTTGAAGAGGCACCTGTTAGGCTGAAGTCAAAAGTCTTCGCTACCTGGTTTCAAAAAAAAATTAAAAAAAGAAAAGACACTGATGAGATCTTTCAAATAATATTGAGATGTGGAACTATAGAAATAGAGTTAACATTCCAGAAGAAAAAGGTTTAAGAAAGTAGTTGCCTTAGTTGCTAAACACGAAACAAGTCTATCGGCATCTTTCAAAATATCATCAATCGAACTGCCTTCTAGATCGCTGGTCGCTTGTGCCAATTCATGGCACACAACTTTCATTCCTTCAACAGACTGCACCATAACAAAGTATTCCATTTTCAGGACATTGATCGGGTTGAACACACAAACAAGTGAATATATATATATATATATGGAAAAACAAATCATTAAATAATAACCGAACAGTCTAACTCAGCTATGCTTTCACTGGACAAAAGCAATAGAAGACACCATATATACCATAGTTATATCAGCACACAAGCTATGATTTCACTAGACAGCTTACTCGGGATTCCCTTGAGTTCCTTACATTTTATTCAGAAAAAAATTATGCACCTTAAACTGTTTTTAAAGGCAAAACGTGATAGATCATACAGACTATACAGTCCGGAACATGTTACGGTTAGAGCAGTAGTCAGTCAAAGAGGAAATTTTTTAAGATGGAATAGCTAGAAAATGGAAAGATTTATACACGTTATATATTACATTAAACATTTTTCTTTTCTTTTTTTTTCAATGAGCGACATTAAGGCAGTCACGGCAATGGAGAAAATAGGAGTGAAGGATAGAGATACGGAACTGGCTACAACTACAAGACTCCAATTAAACATTGGCAGGAAAGAATCGCAATGTTGGCAGGTAAATATCTGGCTCATAAACAAACTTTAGTTCTTAGGTTAGGAAATCTTCTGCCCCTAGCCGGGGTAACAAAAAGAGGGACCTGACTTTTTTAGCAAATTTCACCATAGACCTGCCCCTCCTCCACAGCAAGCTGCCAAAAGCTAAGTGGATAATCCATCTTATGGAAAGGTGCTATTCATACAATCTCCTAAGTCCTGACAATGGTTCCCAGTTGAAAGACTTATGTTCTCACGGGGAAAGGATTATAAATGTAGCATTCACGACGTGAGAACTAAAAAGTTCCAGTGGGGTATGCGAAAGATAAGCCGTACTGCCGAGAATGCACATAGCAAAAGAGTATCCTATGGGAATGTTGTTTAAATACTTATTGGGAGAGCTTCTACCACCACTTAGTGGTCCTACCCACCGCAGAGGATTAGTCTTGGCGGGCTTTCTGGCCTGGAGACACCTTTGAGAAACCAGAGAGAGAGAGAGAGAGAGAGCAAGGGATAGTTTTATGACCAAAACTTCAACATAGAAAATGGCACTAAAAGGGCAAGGCATCAACTTATCCATTAGTCGTACCCAGAAATTACCAATAAGAGCTACACATTACATACTTCTCTCTTCTTCAGTCCTCGCTTCTTTCATGTTTTCAATTTCCATAATTTTTTACAATAAATACTGGCATTCTTTCTTACGATTCCTAATGTAAATTTAGATACTCCCTCCTTCCATGTAAGCATTTCACTATTCTATTTTGGGATGTTTCACTTAAAGAGTCCACTTTTATTACGTTTCAATCTCCATAACCTTTAAACTTAGCCCTCCCAAGTGACATAAATGTCTTGTGTATGCTCAAAACATTTTTGTAATCATAACCAACTCCAAGAAAACTAACTCTTCAATTGGAACGAAGGGAGTATCCTAGAGCAGATACCAGGAGGTCGGTGTAGTAAAGGAGGGAACAACACAAGTTTATGAATTATTAACCCTCGCAGAAACAGTTTATGCAGTGCTACCTGCACAACCATTATCATGGACAAACACTAAATAAACCAAGCATAAGATGGTAAATGTCATCAATTGCTATGAACCAATGTAAAACAAAGCCATAATTAAGATTTATACCAACACTAGCTCAAAGTTCAGTGATAAAGAGCTGTGAAACAAGTAGCAGAATAGACAAAATAACATCTTTAATTCTTGGTCATTCTTCTTCCTCAGACAACCTAGAATATACAGTGTTACCCAATAACTGGACCAACTAACTTACGTTAGGCTCTAATCCATCAGTAGAAACTAAAAAAAATGAAATTAAACCTGCTCAGGAGAACCATATGTAATGATATCCAGAGCTTCATTCCAGTCTGTAGGGCCAATTGCACCACCAAGTGCCCGAGGCATTGGCTGTCTATCCATGTGAAGCTCAGAATGACCATAATTCTCCCTAGAACAACACAAGTTAGGTCATGAAAGAAAACAAAAAACTAACTGAAAACTGAAAAGAAAATGAAGTCCCTTGCTACCTGTTTAAGATTGGAACAGATATAGACCTCGAAACATCCCCACTTTGCTCCGCTACATCAGAACTGATATCATACATGAAAAGTTACAGTTCATTTACTAGAACCATTTTTAAAATAAAAATCAAAAACTATGCAAGTACCACCCATAGTATGCAGTTCAAGTTATAAGTATCTTGGAAGAGTAAAATGTTCATCAACCGGCAGTGTAGAATCTTTTTTACACAAGCAGCCTTTGGAATGGTGGAAATTTAATTCATTTTGGAAACTCACAAACAAAAGAAATAAAAATGAACTAGGCATTCGAAAATTGTGCCATGCACATTTCATATTCAAGAATCCATGTAAAAACTAACAGTTAGTACTCGGTATACAGCTAATTTTACGATTCAATTGTTAAAATCAGAGATGAAAGAATAGACATCTTTCCTATGCGTCAACGTCAAGTTACAAGTAACAGTCATAATGTGGAAGAAAAAGAAGAAGCAATGAAAACAGCAGCTTACCCATTTTCCCTAACAGATCGCCTTAGGGCAGCTCTAGCTTCCCCTGGCTTCCCTTCCTTCCTCTTGTCCATATCTCGGGCCTATGAAAATATGAACATTAATATACAGTGCGTTCTTAGAAAGAACATCAACAGCGAAAATATGCACCAACCTTCCACTTAAATCTATCATCTATCATGCTTCTCTGTGCCTCTGTCAGCTTCCCAACATATCTCCAGATGTCATCACCTAAAAATGAAACTTAGTTATCAGATGATCTATGCATGAAGACAGAAAATACAGAGAAACATTCCTAGCAAGAGAATAGGTCTTCTGCCTCTACTGCATAGGCATAAACTCCTCTTCCGATAATTTAGGGGATTCTTTGCTCATTTCTTCACAAATAATAGTAATAATAATAATATTATTAGTATCATTAGTATTAATATTAATGATAATACTCCCTCTATTTTCAAATTATCATCCACCTTTCCTTTTTCGTCCGTTCTTAAATAATTGTCCTCTTTCAAAACTTTCCCTTTTAAGAAAACATTTTTACCATTTTACCCTTACTTTTTCTACCTACTTTAATTATAACCACATACTCGAGGGCATTAAAAGAAACCACACATTTCAACAATATTTACAATACAGTAAATTACTTTTTCTTAAACGGTGTGCCAGGTCAAAGTAGACAATCTTTTGAAAATGGAGGGAGTAATAATAATAATAATAAATGAATTAATATAACCTCCACAACCAGGTTTAACAAAAAAGGGCATAAAAAGAGGTAAATAATTCACTTTGCATTACAATAAGTAAAAAACAATAACAAACTCACCAAGAATCTTGTAACCAGTAGCTAGCGTATTTAGGGCAGCCTTCCTAAGTTCACCATCTCGTTCCGCTGTTAAGTTTGCAACAATTTGCAAGGATTTCAGCTGCCCACCCAGCTGCGTAAAGAGACAAAAGGATGAGAAATTTTCAGGGACATGACAAAAAGTTAAAATTGAAGATTACATTTACCTCAGCTCCATGATTATCAAGTAAAAACCCAACGAGATCAGCGCATTCTATTCGTGTTCGGTTGTTTCTAGAACGCAAACCCTCCAAAACATAAGGGAAAGCTTTTGCTGCAGAATATGCTTGAATAATCTGTTTAGTTAACTCGCGCATTTTCTCTCGTACTTTCTCAATGTTATGCCCAGACTGCAAAGCAGAAAAGATGATAAAGTTGATAACAAATTTTGGCAAGTAGTGCTAAGTAGAATCTTAGTTACCAAGTATGAAGAAATAACACACACAGAGACTCAGGCGCACAAACACTTGTGGATGCGTGTGTCTGTGTATGGGATCAGAAAGTAACAGTTAACTGTAAAAACAGAACAAATAATGGTACAACTGATTAACGAAGTGCTCCAATAGAACAACTATGGCAGTGAGACTAGCATTAAGATAGCAACCAAATTCATTTTATATGGCATTGCTATTTCTACAAACATTCGCTGAAAGGATCAGGTAAAAAGTTTCCAGCTATATCATTTGAAAGGCATCAAAGAGTTTATCCAAAAACGGCAAGCTCCATAAGTAAACCCCAGTTATGATGAATAAACAAGATTGGAAATGCCAAAGGATTCATATTTAATCAGCAACAATTAAGGTGGCAATGACCTTCTCAACCAAGCAAGGAAGAAAAATGGCAGCCTCAGATTCATTCATAGTGTAGCCCTCATCCCTCAGCATGTCAAAAAGCTCAGGAAGAAATTCCAGGACCTATTTTCATTTTCAGGGGAAAAAGAAAAGAAGGAAAAGAAAGTTATCAGTCAAATTTTAAATATCAGCCCAAAAGGAACTCCTAATAGATAATAAATAAAGAATAGTAAAATGATGCACCTTCAGTAGGCAAGACGTGTTCGATTCACAAAATCGCAAAACAAACCACCTCAAAAGAATATCTAGAACTTCAATTATTTCCTTGCCAATTGAAGAAAGGGCCTGAAAGTCAGGAAGGAATTGTCAGTAAAAAGCATGCTCAAAACTCGAGTTGAATTTGAGCGACCATGACTAAAACAGCAAAGGCACCTTCTGAAGCATCTCAATGCCATCAACTTGCTTCTTAAAGTCTGTGCTCAAAAGCCGCCTATGCAAATCCTCCCTAAAGTGCTTTGCAAGATCATTCTGCCCCAAATAGATATTTAATGGGGAAAGTCAAACTGTGAACAAATTTTAGAGTAACAAGTGATTGAATTAAGTGTCAAGACTTAACACCTCAAGATCTTGGATTTGTTCAATGCGTGGCTCTTCAAATTTAAACCTACGGACAACCAGTCTTTCTCTATCGTCCTGCAGAAACATCAAAATTCAATGAAAGCAGCAATAACAATTTATATTTGCATGATTTAAACTTTTTGTAGAGAAGCATGCCTTGTTTGAATCCTTGACATTAAGCAGAGCTTGCGACTGGATGGTGATATCTTGAATAGACATAATAGATTCTGGCCTTGAGCCCTTCGATGAAACCGCTCTCTTTCAGACAACAAAGAAATCAATATCCCAGCAATACATCAAACTTCGATAATAAAAGCAGTCATATCATACCCCAGATACGGCTTTACTTCCATGCTTTTGTCCACGGTCACCATA
Source organism: Codonopsis lanceolata (assembly GCA_013146195.2). NCBI lineage: Eukaryota > Viridiplantae > Streptophyta > Magnoliopsida > Asterales > Campanulaceae > Codonopsis > Codonopsis lanceolata. The sequence goes on from CM028379.1 coordinate 4,517,194, forward strand.
ACCATTAGGTTTCCCAATCTTTGAGCTGCTTTTTGATGTGGGTCCTGTTGAAATAGTTTCTGGAAGTAACCAATTGCATTAGCTATACATAACACTGTTTAAATACAGAAACAATGCAAACAGCATATATAACAATTTACCTTGAAAACCCCCATATGGTTTTAGTCGCTCAATAACAATAGCTAAAGCAGGTCCTTGAATATCCCTTAAATTCTTGGTCACCTATGGCAGAAGGCAAAAATGAATTCAAACTTCATAAATTTCAAATATAAAACCAAAAAAGTACAGTCACGCACCAATTCCTGGCCACAAACTCTCACAATTTCACCAAAGCATACTTCAGCAGCTTTACGAACATCTGCTGATTTATCCTACACAGAGATCAACATATAGCATCATTAAGTCAGGCGTATAAAGGACTCCACTTTACAAAAAGGGGTAGTTTTAGTCCCAGGAAATTTAATATTAATCTGTATACATTACCGTCATGGCTAAGGCAGCTGGTTTAAGCAAATGTATAGCATCTGGAAAGTCACTTAATCCCACAAGTTGCCTAGATAACCAATCAAAAAGATCCTTGCGCCCTTCCGCACCAAGTTTAGCATCAATTAAAGCAGTATTAATATAGGGTACCTAAAACACAAAAATATAGTTAAGGTATTAAACAATAGGAAAAAATCACACCCAGTTAATTACAAAGTTACAAGAAGACAAACACTAACCATCTTATCAAGCTGAACAGCAGCTAGCCAAGAATCTAAAGTAGACAAGGTGCACTCTCTCATGTGCTTTTTATTGTCGCCAAGACATTTCAAAACATCTGACAAAATGCCCTGCAAACAATCCAACGTTAAGAATTCAGCTAATATATGTTTGGGTGTGTACACGAAAGACAGTGGGAAGGACAAGGAAAATCAGTGGAGAGGAGCATCTAGCTAAGAATACAACTAACCTTGCTCGACTTCTCAACTGCAAGTCCCATTGCAGATGCAACACCACTTATGGTTGACAGAGTGGCCATAATAAGATTCTTGTTGCTGTCATATAGCCTGCCTCTAAGAGCCCCAAATAATTCCACTGACAATCAATAAACACAATCAAAGACAGAAATAGAGCCAAAAGATTGTCCGAATACAGATCTTCACTAATCCATTAACATGCAACACATGTATATACCAGTTCCAGTAGGCTGAATCCTCTTATTGGCTTCTTCCAGGATTTTATTTACAGCTTCAATAGATTCCAAACGAAGCTGGAATACAAAGTAACAACACATACCAAATTGACATAAGCAGGAAATCAACCAAGGAATTTTCATATTCAGCATATACATGGTAAAAACTAAACCTTCCAATCAGGGCTTTCCAAACTCTTCAGCAGGGTAGGAGTGATCTTTGCACTAATATCCTCACGTGGCAGGCTATCTAAGCCACCACCAGGTGCAGAGGACATAGAATCTGATGCCTTCACTGTCTTCTTTGGAATGGCAGATGCCCCCTGCAGGAAAATATTCACATACTAAACACCCATAATTCAGAATTAAGCAGGAATCAAGTGTCGAACATAAAATAAAACCTCATAAGGATTTTTTTCACATTCTGCATCAACTGCGCTAAGAAGGGCAGGTTTGACATCGGACAAGAACCCTTTAATATCTGCAAACATTGAACATGTTAGCCCCTGAAATTGACTGGATAAATCCATAAGTTTCACAAGATTATACTCACCTGGGCCAACAAACTTGTGTAAAGAGCCAATAAGCTTAATAGTGGAATTTCTAGTAGCAGCAGCACTGGATTGCAAACCAGTATCTTTGCAGAAATCAATTACATCCTGGGTAAATAAACAGAAATTCCCAGGAGTCACCAGATGCACTTTAGGTACAATGATAAGTACAGAAGATTTGACACAAAATAGTGGGAAGAAAGAGTGTGGGACAAGCACTTAAAAAAAGTAAGGAGGAACCTTCAACTTCAGAAGTGAAACACCGAAATCTTCAACTGCAGAAACCATCCATAAAATGCCCTCACTAAGAACCTTGGGATTCTTGTGCTCCTTCATTATCTTAAACATCTAGAATTGATGGGAGAAAAGGTCAATTATTAAAATGGACACACAAAAAATATCAGGTTCACTTCCCCAGTTGAAACTACTATGCAGCCACTACCAAATAGATTCATGGATACACAAAACACAAAGTATACAGCTGATATTAGACTTACTCTTTCGAAAATAAACCCTGGGCCCACAGCTTCAGAAAAAGTAGTAAGGCACTTCATGGCATGCGCACGGGTCTTGATATCAGCCACCCTTTCGGTAATACCTGCAAGTAGGCCATGTTAATTTCAGAAATGAAACCATCTGATTCAAAATAAATAGTCACCCTATGATTAGGATGAAACGGTACTATGTTCCAAGGTCACGGAGGAAGCAGAATCCCATTTAGCATAGGATCACATATGACTAATTAACTATTCAAGATTTTCACCAAAAACAAAAAAAAAAAAAAAAAAACTATCCAAGATTCTACTATTAAAAACCTTAGAGATTATGAATCTGTCATTTCATTGTTAAAATCAATCATCAAATGCACTCTTACAAATTAATTAAATTAGTCACCTTGGCACACGCAAATATGTGTGCACAGTTATTAAATTATTTTGTTCTAAAGACAATAATAATTTATATTTTTTGCTTTAAATAATGTGGCTTTGATTAGTTAATTCATGGCAGAATGGAAGAAGTTATTGGCTGATTTTTGTAAGAGTGGGTAGTTATTTTGTTGATGGTAGTTGATGATAAAGGTTGTGGGTAACTTTTTCAAGCCCAAAAAGTGAGACATGGCTTCATTTCCACTCCTCCCGCTTTATTATAGTAGAGATTAAATCAAAAAAAAATAGAATAATACTCCCACCGTCCCTAAATTATTGACTTGCTTTTCATCCTTCCCAAAAAGATTGTTTTGTTTGTAACTTTCCCTTTTAAGAAAACATTTTTACCATTTTCCCTTTTAATTATTATTGTTTAACTTTTTTTAACAAGTAATCAATTATATAAATAGGCGGTAAATCAGGAGTATGGAACCCAACCTTGATTGGAGGGGATTTGAATTATTCAAATTTTCATGTTCAAGTATTCACAAGCATTCAAAACTTCGGAGGGAATTTGGCATCATACTCATTTCAAATAAGGGTAAAAGTGGACAATCACAAAAATACCGATATTAATAATCAAATCTATAGTTTTTTTCTAAATCCGTTTGTCGGGTCTAACGGGACAATAATTTAGGGTCGGAGGGAGTACATGGAAATGTATCACAACAATAAAAACAAGAAAAAATAATAATCAACATACAAAAAAAGCAACTATTTCAAATCATATACATATCTAACCATCAAAGTTGTCTTGACTCCCTATAATCCTAAAAAAGAGTCTTGATTCACTTGGCACACAGATTAAGCAAAATGAATTGACTCTTATAAATATTAAGATGTTGCATATTTTTAAAAATGCCCATGTGATAGGAGCCATCAATTAGAGTAGAAATCAAATCAATGGCAAAATGGTAAAAACAAACATCCTAAAAAGGAAAGATTAGAGCGTGGACACTTTCGGAAACTGCCTTAAAAGGAAAGATGGAGTCCTTTTCAGGAAGGGAGGGAAAATAAGAATGGAAAAATAGAACAATAAAAATTATCCTAACAAATACCCCATCATATCAATAATAAAGAACAAATGCTTACCAACAATGCATAGTACAACACACTTTTTCGGAAACTTTGATGCAGTAGAAGCTATATGGCTAATAACTTCAATGACCTGTTGCTGAACCTGAAGTTTTTCGGGGGAAACAGCATATCAAATGCTTAATTAAAACACGTAAATGTGACGAGCATTTCATGTCGAGCGAAATATAAGTACCTGAACATTTTTCTCGTTCCATCCAGGAACAGTACATAGTAAACGGATCAAAATCTCTACTGACGGACCAAGGTTCTGAATTGCTTCCACCTGTTCTTTAAATGAGATTATTGCTGCAAAATAAAATATAGGAAAGGGCAAGATGTCAATGGCCAATGATTTCAGATAAAATGACAATCGGTACAACAACAAAACAAGATATACAGCCATGTTAAATATAACATAGCTGCTACATGGATGGAATTTGTTGTCATAGACACGGAAGCCCAGAGGAACATACAATCACCATTAGGGTAAGTCCAATGGTAGGGGTCAAAACCAAATTTTGATACCTATGTAAGAGTATTAGGCTCTCCAATGATTAAAGTAAAAGGTATCAAAATTAGGTGTGGTACTAAGGAAGGCACCAAATTTGATACTTCCCCTAATACTACACATAATTTTAATACCCTTCATTTTGACCATATATTTATGTCATAATATGTCTTGATAATTTATTGCATAATATTTTAATTTTGTTTTTTATATTATGATGTGTCGGATAAAAAAATTTCCAAATTATTATTATATCAAATTTTGATACCTATGATTGGAGAAGATTATTTGATACCCACGAATAGTAACCAATAGGTATCAAAATTTGGTTTTGATACCTATAGGCAAGTACCACCATTGGACTTGCCCTTAGAGAAAGAGCATTTAAGGAAATCAAGTGCAACAACCCATCGTTGAGGAACTAAAACATAAATTGCAGTTAGGTTGCAAGCTTCTAAGCTCACAAATGAGACTAGAAAATAAGCAGCTCCGATTAGGTAAGACAAAAAGTACCAAAAGCCGGATGCCAAAAGGCCGAATAACAGACGCACTAGCAGACAATGGTCATCTTTTAGATCTACAATCAAAAAGTCAAAAGAACAGGATTTTGACCCAAATGTGATAGTGATCAGCTCCTTTCATTGGATTATGAGTCCTTAAAAATGTCTGGTTTCAAAGCTAACCCAAAGCTCACACATTATGATACTCCTTCAAAAGCCTCTACTCAATACTAAGGATAACATAAACAACTTTCCCAGCCAACCTAAAGTGATTAGCTTTTGCATGATATGTCGACACTAAACAAAAATGAAATCTGACAGTCCCAGGTCACATAGGCAGAACGACCCTCTTCTACTATCCAGAAAAATTTCTACTCACTGCCCACAGTGGCAATACATCCCCGATCCATCCAAACACGAGAGCCCCTTTATCATCAAGTTAATCTGTGAAGAATACAACATTCAGACCTCAACCAACATCCCAATATCATAGCCAGAGGCTAATCGTTAATCTCCAGTTCATCATTACCATGACTAAGCCCCTTACCACCATCACCAGATCTAGAAGGGTATAAGAGAACGACCAAAAGAAAATAACAAATGTATGGTAGAGCTGAGAGAGAGAGAAAGTAAAACAAAAGAAGATCACTGCAAGATCATTGAATGTCACCTATACAAGATAAAGTTCTAACTTGGATATCTACTTGAAAATCAAGATTGCAATAAATAAACTTTCCTTGCTGCAATCTATCAGTGACTTTGCCATATCTATAAAAAGATACCAACTATAATAATTAAAGGCAACTATATAATTTCTAAGGTCATTATTTGTTTCTTATTTTTCATGAAATGAGAAGAAAGAGAAACCTTCAAGCCGCTCTTTCCACACAGCACTCTTCAACTGCAAAATTGTATCGGGCTGCACAAGAGAACCCAATCTGCTTTCAATCTCTTCCAGACTCATATCTGCCGGCTGCAAGCAATAAGAGAATGAGGAAGTCTATTATAAATAAAAAAGGCATTATGAATCCATAAAAACGTCCACGGCCTAGAAAAGCTATCAGCAAGCACCTCAACATCTTCCGGCTCAACAGGCTTTACGGATTTAGGTGGTGCTGCTCCATCTCCTTTCTTGCTGACAACCGACTTCACAGGGCCCCCTTTTTTAGCAGCTGGCTGGAAATGTTTGAAGATTCAGCATGAGTACCAAGATGCAAGAAAGACATCAAATACATGAAAATATACAAAGAGGATAGTCGGCAGGTAAAACTCACAGCAGCCTGAACTGCTTTCTTCCCACTGAGCATGCTAGCTGCTGATCTCCTAACAAATGATGCATCTGAAGCCTGCAAGTTAAGGATGAAGATGAATGGTTGTCAGAACAAAAGAATAATTATTTCAACGGAGAAAACAAAAATGTATAGTACTAATTGACAGTAACTATTTGAAATAAGAAGGTCCCATCCCATGGTACATCTTTCAAGATAGATAGGCCACAGTGCCAAAAATCACAATCTCAACACTGAGACAGCTCTCTCTTTTAAAAACTTAGACAACTTGAATCCAAGTTACTATGTTCCAAAACTACTCTAACTTCTCTGTAATGTTCAAATTAAACATCCAAGAAAACATCATGGTTATAAACTTAGCGGAGATGAAAGCATTCAGAAAATTTGAAACTTTAGCCAAAACACCACATGCTAGATTTATGGTAATTATTAATGTATGAAATATAGCCTCAGAGCAGGGAAAAGGACTTCCTAGGTATTGAATAAACATAGCTTAAGCAAACTTATGATGTAACTTAAATTTTTAAACAAAGATTCAAGCACACTTTATCAATAATGTCCTAACCCCCCCAGAACATTGGTCTAATACTGACCTGGAGGAAAGAAGTATTATGCACATCTCAAGACCTTTCACTGTATTTCTTTCATTTTACGTCATATTGGTACTCTTGCAAAATATAATCAAACATTTATATTTCCAGCACACCATGTGGCAATGCGTCCAAAAAGTGGACAATGAACACACTAAACCGTGGTATTACCATGATATAAAATCCAATCAACAATTAAAGCTTCAATGATTAGTTTAATGTATGACTCAAAATCCATATAACTTTCCGATACATTTTTTTATTCCTGGCATTTGTTGATGTAATAAAAAGAAAGTATAAATAGTATACGGACTCACTTCAGCAGAAGATACAACTCCACTCGATGATGGGACTGTAATTGGAAAAAAATGCAGAACTATTAGAGTTTAAGAAGGCATTGCAGCCGCTAAGAAATTATCTTTATATAAAAATAAACTTGAACCTGCACCAGTTGGAGGGCCACCTCCAGAACCACCAATCATTTCAGAAAGCTTCTTTTTTCGAACATCGTCAAGTTTCTCTAATGACTTCTCCAGAGGCCTCATACCAACCAACTATAAAAGAAATTAGCAAACAAGTGAAAACTGTTGCACTATTGATAAACTCCCAACCGCAATATAGAAAGATTGACAGCTTGATTTCAGTTTTACCTTCGCAACTGCCGCCAAAGCTGTAAATGCGGCATCCCTGACATCAGGTGTCCCATCATTGAGGCACTACATACCATTGAGACAAGTTTGAGGTAAGAGACTTGACAGCATAAAAAAAATTGTATAATTCTAACTTGATGATAAGCATGTGAAGCAGGGAAATGACAAGTAGCAGATTGACGTCAGAAGTCAAAGTTTATATTGTGGAGAACCACCAGCAATTCATTTTGCGCAACAAAACTGAAAACTGACTCAACACCATTTCAGTTGAGCTTGGGCTGAGCAACCTATGTTTGAACTGAGTTCATGGCACTACACAAATCAGGCTGTTAATGAGCTCGTCTCAAGCCTAAGTGACAAAATAGTGTTAATAAGATTTTACTTTGTGTACATATGATGCAATTATCATGAATATTCAAGTCTCGCCAAGCTTGGCTTATTAATTTTCAGGGAGGCCAAAGAGAGGCCTAAACTCATTTCGTTCACTTGACCAGTGAAGATGTTAACTAGCTGTGCTCGAGCCTGCTCGACTCATTTGAGTCCACGCACAGATTAAAAGGTGGATGTGGAGATAACAAGGGTAATTGATTCAGTCTCTTGAGTGGTCATTTGTAAGATCTGCAACAAGTGAAATCAAATTATCCTGAAACTCAAGATCAAGCCTTGTGGCATCCAATCCAACTAACCTCCATGCATATTGGGACGTATTCTTTATGCGCTTTGAGAACAACAGCCTTGTTGCTTGTCTCAATACAAAATGTTACCCAGTTTAATGTCAGAGAACGGACAAGTGGGACTTTATTTTTCACTGCTGCTTTAATATCTGCAATAAGAGCATTTTTCAATTGATGTTAGAATCAAGCGACCTATGAACAGCTTCATGCAACAAGAGCCATAAAAGGAGTATATGTGCACCTAGCAGTGAATACAGATAAATAAAAAAAATAATAAATCAATACATAATCAATGAACCCGTTTCTTATTATTCACATAAACAAACTATATAGAGATTGCCAAAACGGTGCAAACCATTAAAGGATAACAATATTACCCTAAAAGAAAAGGAGGGCAGGGTAATCACCTGATTACATACACAAGGCAAAGAAAGCAACCTAGGGATTAACTTAACTACCCAAATCACCTTCTTCAGAAAGTCCTCTTCTAACTTCCCATAAAAGCATAAACCATTGAAGACCCCATGCTTGAATGAGCTAGATGATAAGATGCTTCTCCAACATCCAACTTGATATTAATCCAAGCACTGTGATCCAAGTTGACATATGTGGGACCGAAGGACTCTTTTGAAGTTCTTGTTTAAGCATTCTATTAAGTGCCAACATGCCAATTCATAACTATAGCAATAAGTATCATTAGCGGGCCTACTGTTGATCAGGAACAAGGGTCCAAGAAAGGCATCAGAAGCACTATAGTCCATCCCTCCATATAATGTGGATCGTTTTAAATATATTAAAAATGAGATCCATGGCACCTTGCACTGACCTGTTAACTTGTTGAAATCAAGATTGAGGAGAGCGGGGAAGACAAAAGAGCTCCGTCAATCTATTGAATGCTAACAAATTGAGTGCATCTCATCTTATGCTCTGTTGCTTTTGTTGCTTGCATCAATTATTCTCTTTGGTCAATATCAGCTACAAATGGATCCACTCATTGTAATTTATAGGTCAAAACAATCATCAGGTTTCAAGCTGCTCCATGGTATATAGTTACAAAGGGAATTTTTCCAGTATATAAGACAGCGAGAGCAGTAGCTTCATTTAATGAAAAAGGTGATCGGCTTCAACGTATTTGGTTCAAAATTGATGCCCTTCCATGTATGATCAAATCCTAAGAGAGACGCAAGGATAAACAAAGAACCAAACCTTGGTCGGTACTCGGAACCTCTCTCTAGCCCAAGAGAAGAAGCACGTGAGCAATGGTATGGTCCAGGGCTGATAATATGTATGATATAGTCCCTCTTCATGACTATAACCCAGCAGGATCAAACATTGTTTGGCTTAGTCTGTCTTTAGCTTAGATTTAGGAACATAGTTTCTACTAGTCTTGTAAACAAGCAATCAATTTTATTTTATTTTAATTTTGATTAGTAAAGTATATAAACAGGTGACATGTCTTCTGTACACTAGGCGTATACCAAATATTCAATGAACAGTGAAACTATACAAAAACTCTACAAAAGAAGTGGGCTGACTTAAATTAGCCAAAAAAGTATCCGCCTCCGGGAGCACCAGCTAAATAAAATACAAAGCAAAGAATCCTTCATAGCAGCTATGGATTACGCCTTGTTCTCTCTTTGATTTCTGTTAGATAATAAGGGTAGTTTGGTAATTGTGTTGGTAGGGTGTATGTATATGTATATATATCTTACACACTAATAGAAGGATACGCAAGAAAGGATTTTACGACTGCTACTCTGCCTCTGTCTCTTCTTCTCTTCTTCTTCCTCTTCTGTTTCTCTTTAGTTGGTTATCAATGACATGGTTTCAAAGCCATTTAAGATCTCATATACAACCCTCCAGACTTCCTAAGCAACATCGACGGAGGCTCAATGCACGGCTATCGTCGAATAGCGAAGAGTGCATGACTGTGTTGACGAATTGAACAGGTTAGGGTGATTGGATGTTGATTCTGAGGCTAGGGTTAGGCTCGGTTTGTCTAGGCGAACTCTTCTGGCAGGTTCGTCGATCGGAATAGGGATTTTCCGGCAGCACGCACCGGCAGGAGGTGGCGCATGAAGGTGATTGTGGAACCCTAGCTTTTGGAATTGTGTGTTGATATGGTCTGTGACATGTATCGATCACTCCAGTGAGTAATTAGTGGTGTTTCAAAATTGTGGGTCAAACTATTGGGAGTTGGTTGAAAGATTAGTTAAGTTTAGGGGCTGTTTTAATAAGTTTGGAGTTCCTGGAGGCTGTTTTGATAAGTTTGGAGTTCTTGGAGGTTGTTTTGACATTTTCTAATGGCTGAAGATGCATCATTGTCGACTGGGCCAATTATGACAGTTGTTTCTACCCAAAATAAACTGATTGACATAATACTGGAGGCAGATGGGTCGAATTTTGCAGAATGGAAGTATTTGAAGTATTTGGTTCAGGTAAACATGGGTGGTTTACGGAAGGAAGGGCATCTTATTGGCAAGTGTCCTACTGATACAAAGGCGGCCAAGGTGTGGTTGGATGATGATAAGGTGTTGTTTTCGAAAATCGTGAATTGTATTAGTAGGAAAGTTATATTGTCTATGCAACATTGCAAGGCAGTTAAAGAATTATGGACACTCTTGCACAAGTGGTTTTCTGGAGCTAGTAACTTGAATAGATTGTATAATCTGTCACAAGAGGTTCACCATCCTAGTCGGAAAGGGCGAAGCATTATGGATTACTATTATGACTTCATGCGTGTGAGCGAGGATTTCGGTGCTGCTATGCCTATCTCTGATAATGTGGAGGAGATGAAAGCTTAGCCTAAGAAGTTATTGATTTTTAGTTGGTTATCAGGATTGGAAAAAGAGTACGATGTGGTTTGATCTCAGTTATTATCAAGTAAAGATTTGGGTACTTCGTCTGATGCTTTAGATAGGCTCTTAATTGCAACCAAGAATGGGAATGGTGAGGTGTCACATGTGGAGTTATCTGAGAAATCAGTACTAATCTCACAAGGCAGTGGGTATCACGGAGGTAGAGAGGGAGGCCGGGGTGGTTTTCGAGGTGGAACTCGAGGTGGCATAGTGTTCGGAGGTCGTGGGGGACCTAGAGTGTGTTATAATTGTGGAGAACAAGGTCATATCAAAAGCCAGTGTTCTAAGTCTCTCTCTCTCATCAACATGACTATCAGCAAAAGTAGCAACAACAGCCAAGGTTTGCAAATACAGTTTCACAGAAAAACGATCATATTTCTCCACCGGAGACACATACAGTTGTTATGAGTGATGAAGAGTTTGCCATTACCAGATGCCACAACAACCTTCTTCCTCTTCCAAAGCCGCCACTCTAGCAAAGTCAGATAAACCCATAACATGTTTTTTGTCTTCGACGAGGCCCTGGGTAGGAGATTCGAGTTTGTTATCCACTTATAAGTCATCCGATAAAGTTACTACCGTTACTCTTGCCGATGGATCTTCTTCCAAAGTCTTGGGTGGTGGTAGTAGTACTGTTGCTTCATTATCATTGACATATGTGCTATTCTCGCCCAGGTTTCCTTACAATTTAATATCCATTAGTCAATCACAAAGGAATTAAATTGTTGTCTCTTTCTTTCCTGGTTATTGTCTTTTTCAAGATACGAGGACTTGGTAAAGGAAGTGAATTGTGCCTATAAAGTTGTTGCTGCTAATTCTTCTACTGTTGCATCAGTTGCATGTCAAAGTACTTTGTCTCCTTTCTAGCTACATTGTCGTTATGATCATCCGTCGTTACCTGTCCTAAAGAAATTACGTCCTGAAGTAGGATTTATTTCTAGTTTACCTTGTGAGCCTTGTGAGTTTGCAAAACACCATCGTGTGTCGTATCCTCCTAGAGTTAATAAACGGGCCGCATCCCTATTTAAGTTAGTTCATACCGATATTTGGGGTCCTTGTACCGTACCTTCTAAATCAAGGTACAAATATTTTATTACTTTTATTGATGATTATTCCAAAAGTGCTTGGCTATATTTAATGAAGTCGGGAGATGAGTTGTTTGAGTTATTTTGCTCTTTTGTGTTGAGATTAGAACTCATTTCAATTGTTTGGTTCAGAATCTTCGTAGTGATAATGCTAAGGAATATTTTTTGGCATTTTCTCGACTTATATGTCTCAGAACGGAATCATTCATCAATTTTCATGAACTATCATCACCCCACAACAGAATGGTGTTGCTGAACACAAGAATCGCCATATGTTGGAAGTTGCTAGGGCATTAATGTTTGAGATGAATGTTCCTAAGTCCTTTTGGGATGGTGCTCACACGGCTGCCTTTCTTATAAATCGTCTTCCATCCTTTCTTATAAATCGTCTTCCATCCTCTATTCTTGACGGGGAAATTTCATATTCTATTCTTCGTCCATAGCAGTCGTTGTTTACAGTTTCTCCTAAAGTGTTTGGTTGTACTTGTTTTGTCCAGGATGTTCGGCAACATGTTGGTAAGTTAGACCGTTGAGCACTCAAGTGTGTCTTTCTTGGATACTCTCGAACCCAGAAAGGGTATCGTTGTTATTCTCCAAGTTTGGGTCGTTACTTAGTCTCAGCTATGTCACTTTCTTTGAGTCTAGCTCGTATTTTAGTCGGCCATCATCTTCTGAGTCTTGAGTTTGTGTCTCCCGATGATTTCCTCACTTATACATTGGTTCGTACCCATATTCATGGGGGTTAGTGTTGATCCTGAGGCTGAGTCTCGCCCTCCTATAACTCAAGTGTATACTCGGCATGATACCGTTTCCCGCGTCATGAGACCCGTCTATTGATCTCCCTAGAGCACTTCGAAAAGGTACACATACTGTGTTCACCCTATCACCTCGTTTGTCTCTTATGCTCACATGTCAAATTCCTCTCGTTCCTTTGTTGCTTCTCTTGATTCCGTTGTCACCCCTAAAAGTGTGTGTGAAGCTTTATCTCATAGTGGTTGGAAGTTTGCTATGGAAGAGGAAATGAGGCTCCCGAGGCTAATGAGACCTGGGACTTGGTAACACTTCTTGGACTTGGTGGACTATGTGGACTTGGTAAAGGTAAGAAGGCTATTGGGTGTAAATGGGTGTACGTGGTGAAAATGAATCCCGATGGGAATGTTGCTCGGTTAAAAGCTTGATTGGTTACAAAGGGGTATGCACAAGTGTATGATTATACTGATAGTTGGGTCAAAAGTGCATTCCTTTTTTTTGATAAGTCAAAAATGCATTCCTTCATGGTGACTTGCAGGAAGAGGTTTATACATGGAGCAACCTCCGTGGTTTGTTGCTCAAGGGGAGTATGTGATTAAGGTATGTAGGTTGCGAAAATCGTTGTATGGATTGAAACAGTCTCCGCAGGCTTGGTTTGGCAGGTTCAATGTTGTTGTGTTAAGAGTTTGGGTTACAGAGGAGTATGTGTGATAACACTGTGTTCTTTCGGCAGACTCACAGCGGCTGTATTTTTCTGGTTGTCTATGTAGATGATATTGTGATTACAGGTAGTGATACACTTAGAATTGAAGCACTAAAGTCGTGTCTCCAAACAAAGTTTCAAACAAAGGACTTGGTACTAAAGTACTTTCTTGGGATCAAAGTGATCTGATCCAAGAAAGAGATCTTGTTGTGTCAAAGGAAATATGTTTTTTATTTACTTGAGGAAGTAGGGATGCTTGGAGTGAAACCGTGCGACACTCCAATGGATTCTAATGTAAGACTTGTAGCCGGAGAAGGGGAGATGCTCAAGGATCCAAGATATTGGTTGGTGAGTTGAATTATCTTGTAGTAACTCATCCAGTTCATGGCAGCTCCTACTATTACACAATGGAATGCATTGATCCAAATTGTGAAATATTTGAAAGGAGCACCCGGTAGAGGTATATTGTATGCAAATCATGGGCAAATGAGGGTAGAGGCGTTCTCAGATGCTGCCCATTGGGCAGATCTCCGGATGATAGCAAGTCAACAACAGGATATTGTGTGTTTCTGGGCGGAAATCTAGTATCTTGGAAAAGTAAGAAACAGAATGTGGTGGCGAGATCAAGTGCAAAGTCTTGATTGTCGTGCTATGGCTTAGCCAACTTGTGAATTTATGTGGATACAACAATTGATGGAAGAGATTGGTTTTAAGGTTGCTCTACCTATGAGATTGTGGTGTGATAATCACGCAGGCAGCCATGCATATTTCTTCAAATCCAGTTTTCCACGAAAGGACTAAACATATAGAGGTTGATTGTCATTTTGTTTGAGAAAAGATCAGAATCTTGTTTCCACCTCATATATGCGTACGGGAGAACAACTGCTTACCAAGATAAGGGTGGATTATATTTGTAACAAGTTGTGCATGATACATATCTATGCTCCAGGGGAGTGTTAGATGATAAGGGTAGTTTGGTAATTGTGTTGGTAGGGTGTGTGTGTGTGTGTGTGTGTGTGTATATCTTATGCAGCAATAGAAGGATACGCAAGAAAGGATTTTACGACTGTGCCGCCTCTGTCTCTTCTTCTTCCTCTTCTCTTTCCCTTTAGTTGTTTATCCATTACAATTTCTATCCCGCATACCCCCAATAGAATAGCATCCCAAATATAATTCTTTCTCTTCCTCTTGTACAGGGACCAGCTTCGAAAAAGTTCCCTGATAGACCTTGGCATCACCCACAATATTTTAAACAAACTAAACATCAAGGACCACAGCTCCGACGCGACTGGACAATGGATCATCAAAGGATTAACACTCTTCATTTCCTATAACACCTATTAACATAGATTTTCTGTCGTCTTCTCAGATATTACTGAACCTTATGGGGTTGGAGTTTGGGAAGGGATTAGAAGGAGTTCGACATCTTTTGAATTCTCAAATAATTTTCTTGCTGGAAGTAGAAGAAACCACGAAAGGAACGTCTGAACACAACTATCCTTGGTAGAAGTATCGACATCACCTATCAACTATATTCTGTTTCCGACCAGTTTTCGTTTCTCTTAAGGTCAAATAATCTGGCTGTTTTAGTAGTCTTCTTATTTCCTTTTTCCAGATCTAAATTCTTACTAAAATTTTTTTTTTTTTGATAAGTAAAGTATTATATACCAAAGCTTAAACAGAGAGCCTTTTACAAACTATAAGCATACACAAACTGACTAATCTATAGAAAGACTATTCACAAAATCGATACAAGAAATGTTATGAATGTTGGAAGAATTGTTTTAGTAACTCATCCTTTAACTTATCCACCGCCCTCTCCTCTCCTCAAACACCCTTATTCCTTTCCCTCCAAATTTTTGCCAGCTGATACAAAGACCAACTCAAAAGGAGATTCTTACTAAAGCATTAAATTCCAAAGCATAGACACAATAGGGCAGTGCAGCAACAAGTGATTCACACTTTCTTCACATCCTTTGCACATGAAACACCAATTCACATATATCACTCGACGTCTCTGCAAATTATCCCCTGTAAGGATGGCTTCACTAGCAGCTTCCCATGCAAAAATTCTTACTAATCAGACAAAGAAAAGAAAACAAGGGAAAAGAGCTCATTCCTCGACGAAAATCAGGGTTTGAATCATTTAGATATTGTAGCATAAATGATAAAACACCTTATTGTGCAGTTTGAACTAGTATTACAAAAACAATGACATCAACACTCACGTCAATTGAATATCACACTATAATCATAAAGAATGAATCCATTACAATAAACAGTCAAATTATAAAACTAGAGAGCATCACAAATAAATCAAACATAATTCAGTTTACGAGAGAGATCGAACGAACCTTCAACAATATCTGCAAGGGTCAAACACCCAGCTTTATGAATTGCTTGGAGAGTTTGAGAGAGTGCATCCGTCAGAGTAGGCTTTTTCTCTTTCAGTTTTTCCTACAAACAATGAACTGGTTAAAACAAAAACAAATAAATAAATCGGAGAAGGAAGCTCTAGATTTTTCATGCAAAAGCTTCAAATGTTAGAAATTACAAGAACTCAATTCATCCTTAATCCCAACTACTTGGGTGAATCATTTTTCATCATTCAAAAATTCAGTGGTTAAATGAAATAACCAAACACAATGGAGGTAAATAGTGAAAGACATAAAATAGAATGACAACGAAGCTAATGGTAATATTTGTAGCAAACAAGTACAGACCTGTAATAACAATACAAGCAAGCTATCTGGACTTCAGTTTGGGAAAAAGGCAGGAGAATCCATTAAGCTATATAGCAGTATGCTAGCATAGTTTTATTCAGATGCTATGGTTAAAACGTGTGTTCACATCCTAAATGCAAAAGTCCCCCTTTTCCAAATGAGTTAACTGTGATATATGAGCTAGAAACATTAGAGCCCCCGGTAGACAATGACTCAAAACTATCTACTATTCATGGGACTTATCAATAGAGTTCAGACAGTTTGCAAGAGCTCCTCCCCTAGTCCCCTCACATGAACCTACAATCTGCTATATATGAGCTAGAAACATTACAGCCCCCGGTAGAAAATGACTCAAAACTAGCTACTATTCATGGGACTTATCAATAGAGTTCAGACAGTTTGCAAGAGTTCGTCCCCTACTCCCCTCACATGAACCTACAATCTGCTATATACATGGGGCCTTCCCTCCTTGATTATTTACACCTACTACATCTAAACAAACACCAAGGAGAAATAACTATCATGCATGATTGAGAAGGCAGGAACTTTAAGGGGATAATCAGTAATGTTGTAGCAACAGTGGCATTTAAATCCCAAAAAAGCCAAACAGCTAAAACAGATATATGAGACTATCAAGACAATTATAGGAGAAATTTAAAATAGGAAAATGCCAAGAAACATTCATCTAAGAAGAACGGCATTGCTCAATAAATATAAGTAGCGTCTGATGCAGTCGCAAGTGATGGAAGACTACATGATATGTGACAATCCACAGGAACTGCTCACGTATTAGGTTGGGGAATCTTAAAAATAGCTTGATAAGAAATGCCATCCACAAATTGGAAAGCTCAAGCATGATGAACCCACAGTCCATCAATTACTCAAAGACAAGAATAACAATAGCAACACCAAAAATCATCATGTACATATTCATAGCTTAAGTCACTATTTCTTTTCTGAACATGTATGCAAATGATGCAGATAGATGTGCTGTGAATCTCAACTACACCGTAAAATATAAACTTACAAGTAAGACGGGTAGTAAGAATCGTGAATTTCCAGAAAAATTTGTTCTTAACCCCCTGGCAAGATTCCCAATTGCTTGGATGGCTTCCACCGCAACAGCAATGTTTACATCTGTGATAAGCTGCAAGGAGAATAACAATTAGTAAAACATCATTAGAAGTTGACAATAAAGAAGCTGAATAGTCCTGCTGAAAATGAAATACGAAATTCATAAATTCGGAAACTGCAAATGACAAATGCGCTACACTTGATCTGATAGCAGCCAACTGGCATGGTTCAAAACACGAGCGCATCTCACAATGAAAGAGTACCATTCCCTTAGTAGAAAGTGTCTGCTATGACTTGCTTTCTTCCTTATAATAAATGGAAAATTATTAAAAGGAGAAGGGTGGCTTGTTTTCTAGGAAGATATGTATCCCCAGGAACCGCAGTATATTTGGCATGAAGTGACTGAGAGCAAACATGGGATGCCTGACCAATAAAAGTCCTAGGAAATTCATTCAACAATGCAAAACTTTGTTTCTCCCTCTAACCCAATTCATGGGGGATGTGGGTTCGTTTCTGAGAAGATCTGTGGGTGGGGAAGTATCCCATTGTGTGTTGCTTTTCCTCGCTTGTTCCAACTCTCATCGGTTCATTTTGCTACTTCTCGGATTCTTTCAGGGGGGAGGGGATTGTGCTTTTTCTAGGGGCTTCCACTTCTTTAGGCACCTGAATGATCCAGAGTTGACGAAATTGTCTCCCTCCTTAGATACCCTTCCTCAGGTATGTCTTTCTTCTTGTCCAAAATCTTGTGCTTGGGTTATGGATGGTTCTGGGTCTAATTCTTGTCATTTGTTTCTATAGTATTAGAATCAGTCTCTGTTTCGTTTGTCTTCTTTTATTTGGAAAGGCCGGGTCCCTTTCAGGAATAAAGCTTTTGCTTGGTCTTTGGTGCTTAATAAGTTAATAATGTTCATCACTAATGGCATGTTGCAAAACCATACACCAAACAAGAAGATTTCTCTGGACTGGCATGATGTGTAGGAATTCCTCGGAGTCTCATGATCATTTGTTTCTCTATGGTGGACATGCTCATTTCTTATGGCATCTCCTTGGGGTGTCTGGGGAGGCCTGCATTATTCCTACTTCTATTTCTTAATTTCTTCAGTTTCATTTTAGAAGCTTTCAGAGAGTTAGGGATTACTCCTCATTGCCGGAATGCCGGTGGAGTGTTTGCTGTCATTTGGTGCATTTAGACATAACGATAACTTTCAGAGATCAGGCTCTATCAATGATGCTCCTGTGAGATAAAGTTGTTTTTTGGCATCCCATTGTGCGTCCATGAGGGAAGCATTCTGTGGGGGTTCTGTTATCAAAGATTCGCTTGATAGGAACGCTTTTGCTCTTCTGGTACTTGTTCCTTGCTTTTATTTTCTACTTTTTCCTTTTGTTTTCAGTTTGATGACTCTCATTCGTCCTTTATGGATTGTCTTCTATTTTAATCTAATCTATTTCATTTCTGATTTAATAATAAGAATAGAAAAAATAAAAAAGAAGTCCACTAAAATCTACAAGAAAAGGAGCAGACAAGTAGAGAAAACCAGAAAAATACTTGGCCAGTACAGCCTTTGTTCTACATAAATCCAAAATAGCAACTGATCAAAAAGTCTCAATAGCCAAAGCCAAGGAGTATGATAAACCAACCAATGCTTCAGCGTATACAGAGGCACAGAATGGTCACTGAAGAACCCCCGAGTTTCACTCCCTCCAAATGCTTCATAGAGAACATGCCATGGTTCTGTAGTCTTCTCATCTATATATTGCCCAAAATCTCAATATAGAGCAAGAATGACTTTCTACAAAGTTTTTAGTGTTTCTATTTCTATACCTCTGAACTTCTCAACTATATTCTCATTTACTGGCATACAATAAATTTCATAACTTTGAATAAAGGTTAAACTGGGAAAAAAAGATTAAAATTATACTCCATCCGTTCCTAAATAATTGTCTTACTTTCCTTTTTTGTCCGTTCCAAAATAATGGTCTTGTTTCTAAATTTTCCTCTTTAGTAAAACATTTTTACCACTTTATCCTTACTTTTTCTTCCTACTTTATTATGGTCACATGCACAGGGGCATTAAAGGAAACCACACATTTTTTATAGGTTTAAAGAAAACTACACATTACACCAATGTTTATATTCCGGTCAATCACTTTTTCTTAAACGATTATTTAGGAATGGAGGAAGTATTTCTTTTTCCAAAGAGGACAAAAAACTAAGGTGGACAACTAATTGGCATCTTGTCCACAGACAGAGCACCAAGGCGTCTCCAAGAACCATGGTAGGTTCATGAGGCATTTGTTTTCAACGATTCAATTTTTATCCCTCTCTGACGGTCTCAACGAATTCCAATAGTAAATTCCGCTCACTAGTAGAATCCCCTTTCAAATCCACACTCAAAAGGCACACATACGGTGGGAGAATCAATGCCAGCAGATCTTATAAGTAATGATTCCCTCAGTGGCTTGACTCAGATACATATCTCTGATGGGAATATAAATTAATTCCAGTGCATTACGCCTTCAAGTGGTTGTAGTTAGCATATTCAAGGAAAGGTGGATGGACACATTGAGAGAACCACGTATC
This sequence comes from Codonopsis lanceolata, assembly GCA_013146195.2. Lineage (NCBI taxonomy): Eukaryota > Viridiplantae > Streptophyta > Magnoliopsida > Asterales > Campanulaceae > Codonopsis > Codonopsis lanceolata. Next base: position 4,536,907 of record CM028379.1, read on the forward strand.
TACACACATACATGGCGAGTGCAACTTATAATTTGGCAATAAATTTGACCTTTTGCATGTGCTTGCTAGTACCATATCTAACTATAAGTGCAACTTATAATTTGGCAATAAATTTGACCTTCGGCATGTGCTTGCTAGTACCATATCTAACTATATGGAGGGTGCAACTTATAATTTGGCAATAAATTTGACCTTTTGCATGTGCTTGCTAGTACCATATCTAACTATAAGTGGTGGAACATCGACACATCAGTGTTTAGAAACAAAAGCAGGCACTTGCTGCAATTTTAGGATGCCAAGAAACATAGGTATTCTTAACATTTTATTTATCACATTTATGGAGAGTGCAACTTATAATTTGGCAATAAAGTTGACCTTTTGCATGTTCTTGCTAGTAGCATATCTATCTAACTGTAAGTGGGGAGGCACATCACATAGTGTCTAGTAATGAATACAAGCAGCTGCTGCATTTTTGAGGATGCTAAGAAACATGGGTATTCTTACCATCTTATTTATCAATAATACTAATAAAATACTAATAATATCGTATAGTAAATAAAATAAAGAGAAGACGACATTCGCAGTTGCCATCATATTGCCGCCACAAAAGACAGGAACCAAAGAGGATAAGAGAGATTATACTAATTCTTACTTGAGGCCATTAAAAGTGATATGTGGAGAAAAGTTCACTTCAGAAACCAGTAGTAAGCACTAAGAAGAATACAACGGAGCCCCACTTCTTTCCACTTCCCTTCCATCTTCAGATGAAGATTCAATGGAATCTCCTAATTGTTTTGGAATGGGGGCCTTTCAGCCCTTTATATAACTTATGTTCTGCATGGTTGATAGTTAAAAGTTAAAACCATTGACGTGTCAAGGGTTAATTCTGTTCAAGCTCTACAAGCCTATATAACATTGCAATTCTCTCTCCTGGATGCTGATACATAACCATCATAACAGTTGCAGCTTGAAACCTTCAATGGTAGGTATGAGTTCCTTCTTCCTGAGATTGACCAATTAGGAAACCAACTTTTTTTTTAAGTAAAGATTAAAATAAATAGCATCAAAACAAGTGATGCAGCCTTTGTACACTAGGAGTATACCTCACCAAAAGAAATTTTTATTAGGAATCCAAATACATTAGCCTCTCTTTGGAGCAAGGGTTTAAGAGGGATTCCTCTGGCAGAGTGGTGTACGAATTGGAAGGGTTGCATATTCCTGATTTTGTTTTGCTGTTCCTGATTTTGTTTTGCTTTTCTAGTATGTATCCTTTCTCTGATTTATTGGTTGTAGTCTCCTACTGTTGATTAGTGGAGTCCTAATCACCAGTTTATAGGTTTCTATTAATAAAAATTCTTGTTTTAATCAAAAAGAAAAGGAGTCATTAACTCATTATATAGACTTCCCAAACAAAATCCACGATCATTTCAGTCAATTTGTCCTTAATATTTAAGAAATAAAAAACAAAAAGATCACTATGTATAGTAAAACATAAACATCCACATTTATTTGGTAAAATAATAGTAAGAAAACCTTCTTCAGTGTGCGACAAACTTCGGTAAAATCACCGGGAGCTATCCGTTTCGTTGAAGCAAGTTTGGATAGCTCTGCAACAGCTTCTTTCCGTTCTGACCATTTAGCAGCTTTCTGAGGACAACAAAATGCTAAATGAGAAAAACTGCAACTGAACGCTTCCATTGATTAACTTCGAGATCAACACAAAAATGAGAAGAGCAATAGAAGCAAAAAAAGTTAGTAATTCAAGTGAAAGAAAGAGATGCTGACCACTCCATCCCAAAACCCTGACTTCTCCAAAGGTGTTAAAATATCGACAGGATCTACAAGTTCATATTCGTCTATTTCCTGGGGAACTGGCAGTAAATATTACATCAGTACTAACAAAGGCATGTCATGAACATACATATAGAGTAAACAAGTCACAGAAAGGTGATATATAGAAAAAGAAGAATTATTGCACTCTCAGCTTTTTCCACCTCAATGATAATAAAAGAGAAAACCTCACATATACAGACATATATATACCAACAAGAACAACAAATACAAAAGATACATCGGTTTCAACAAGTCAAGCACGTACTATCGGCAGTAGAATCTTCGGAAGGGCCAGTGCCCACAACCTCAGACACAACTTCCTGTTCTGGCTCCTTATCTTGCTCAGATCTGATAAAATATGTAACAAAGAAGTTAGGTTAGAGAAGTTTTATCAGAAATCTTGCTTCAAGAGCTTAAGCTCGCCATCTGAGTCTACGTCCATGGTCCACTTAAATGACAAGAGCAGAAAACAACCAAAGACACTTTCCACAAAAGATATATTCAAGCTTAAAGGTACCAGACAAGTCATCTTAACGTAGCATTAAAAATATCATAGAAGTATATCATAGAGAGTACCACTACAACAAGAATCTATGCACATCAGAGGTTGGTCACTGACCTTATTTTGCGAGATGGCTTAGCAGTCCCTGTGACATTGACAAGCTCTGCCTCCAATTCTTTTTTCTTAGAAGAGTAAAATGCAAAATGTTACAACATTTCTTAACAAAGAACATTAAACTGTACAAAAATTGGTAAGTAAGTCAGCAGTATTTTTTTATATATAAGTAGCAAGTAAGCAGTATTACCATTGTATCTCGCATTTTCTCAAATAATATGGACTTCACTGGGTCCTTTCCAATCCAACGACAAAGCTCAAGGGTCAGCCCCTTGGATGAAGCCCGCACATTTTGATCTTGATGATCAAATAGTTCTGGAAGCATCTTCAAAATTCTTTTCGGAGGCACAACTTTTGCGCCGAATTCACTGATTTTTTAGACAATGCCGCACAAACACTCGCAATTAAAACGGAGAAAGTAAGAAACTATGAAAAAGCTAACACCAAAGGACACTCCTTGGCCTACCTTAAGGCTTGAAACATGACATCTATGGCAGGAACAACTGCTTTAGACACTTTATTTTTTATTGCTTTTTCCATAGCATCCTAGAAAAGAGAATTTCAAGTAAGGACAAGCAATAATGGAAATAACTCTTATAATAATCTGCAACAAAGACGTCCAAACTACACAGACACTTGATGCCCGAAATTACTGAGGTTCAGTGTATATTAAAGATTTAAAACAATATAGGACAGACCATGAAAACAAGTGTGCACAATGCAGCAGCAAAAAGTGAAAGAATTGTCCTTCAATTCACCTCGTCCAAACTTTATCAAGATAAATGGAAGTAAAATTTGTAGCACTGGCCTCATAAAGCACCATAAGGGTATGACCACACTGTAGGATTCTGATAGCTTACATGATTACACTCTATTCTAAGCAAGCATTAGTTTTGTTGAATGTTTAGCTTCACACAAACTTACAACTATATATGTGCAGATAGATTAGAAACAAGAGATAGTACTAGCATGATGACCAACTAAGAACCGTTCTTTGGAGAAGAGTTGTGTTGGCAAATGACAGTCCTCTGCATATTATATATGCATAGAAAAGAAGATACCCTTCTCGATCTAACGAAATATCTGTGTGCTAAAAGGGCCCATTTCATATTCATGCTGAAGCAATAGACAAAAAGCTAATTGTACATTTCTAATTTATATAATAACTAATGGGGCTTTACATGAAAAGTATAAAGTTTTAATAATTCAAATATCAATTTCATTGTATAATTTTGAACACGGATACATGCTTAAATATCATCTTGATACATCTTCCACAGTATAATAATTTAAATCGCCATCAAAATAATAAATGTGGTATTTTAAATTAGCATATTACTTTGGAAAGTTCTGCAAATAAAACAGAAAAACACTTCTAAAAACACCATCGGAGCAGGGCCTAAGTTTCTCCTCTTATAAAACCATTGTTCTCATTGGTAGTGATAGACAGGCAAAACTCATATAGAATTTTCTATCATCGACAACAAAAATGATTATTCACGATGACTGTTGTATATAAAAGAAGATCGGTCTCAACACATAGCTACAATGCCTGCACCTAACTTAATCTGCAACTCAAAAACAATATTAAATTAGCAATATTTTTGACAAGATTTTGTATTCCAGTGCTTGCAAGAGCTTCTCTTTCTTCTTTCAATTTCTCATCCCACTTCGGAGGCTCTGTATATTGCCATTTAAAGGTACAACTCCATTGAAGTTGCTTATCAGGCCAAGTAAGTTTATCACAGGGTGTAGCTGCTTTTATAACCAACCAAAAAGCCATATTCCACCTTATAAGCACTATCGTCGATCAAACTTCAGAGCTGCCATGTTACAGAGTTCCTTGTAGATGTCATTTAAGGTATAAGGATTTCATTTAGTGGCAATTCATTTATTTATTTTTTTAAATCTAATAATTTAAGCTCACTCAAGGAACACCCAAAAAAAACTATGCAACCAGAGCTATTTTTACAATTGAAGCCAGACCAACCATTTATCACACATATTCCAACTCTGATCCTACTTAAATTCCAAAGACCAAGCCAATCATCTAGGCGCTACAGTCTGACAGTCTTGAATTACTACTGAAGTAAGAATGCACCAATGCAAAGTACGTTATAGATTATCAAATCAATTTTCTACTAATCAATAACCACCCATAGTCACTGACCATCTGACCCACTACATTTCTAAGCTAAATTTCAAAAAGAAGATTCAGCGATACCCTAATTAAACATACCAGGAAAACGTCCACAGCTTCCAGCTCCACCCAGAGCATAAATATGGCCTGTGCCTTCTCAACTGTCTTCGGCCGACCTGTAAGGCATTTCGCCACAATTGCATCACATGTTTCTTTCGCATACCTGCATACAAGCACCACAATTCAGCTTGTCAAATTCAGTGCTACATTACCACATGACAGCTACACAGCACCATTAACCTATAAAAAAAAGCTAAAAATCATCTCAAAAATGTAGTACCTTCCGGCATCAGCATCGGCAGCTTTTAAGTAAGCAATCAAGGCTTCAAGAGCCTTCTCCTGTACCGGTGCATTCGAATCAGCAACCGACTTCTTAAAAAAGTGCCCTAACCAAAACCACCAAAATTTAAAAAATTCAAAATAAAAAAACAATTCAAATTTCCACACCACGAAAAATGAAAATCGTTAACAACAATCTCCAATGAGGTGAAGCACATTACACGAAATTACACGGGGATCGACAAGAGAAACGAGCAAATCAGATCTGCGACATGGAAAATGGGAGAAAAATTTAAAAATAAAACCCTAACTAACCAAAATCACGGAGGCGAGGATCCTTGGGATCGGAGATAGAGTCGCAGAGGGCAGCGAGGTCAATGTTGGCGTCGTTCCTGACCTTCCAGTTCTTGTGTACCAATCGATCTTCCCATGGCAATTTTTTAGCCTCCTTCAACAACTTCTCATCCTCCGACATTGTAATTTATATGTATCAGTATATATCTCTTGTGACCTCTGTAACTTCCACTGTGTGTTTGTGTGTGAAAGAGAAAGGGATAGCTTGAAGTTCAATGGTGTTTTTGTTCAGCCGAGTGCCGGCGAGAGGCTGAAATGAGGAAAAAACAAAGGGGTAATAAGATGATGTATCAATACACTGTTTTTTTCTCTCTCTTCTTCCCTTCCATTGTTCGAAAAAAAATATTTAAAAAAAAGAGGAGAGAGAAATATATGTTTTTTGGTTTTGAAATGGAAATTCTCCAGAGAGGGGCAAATTTGAGATGTACGCTTCCGAGTGTGGTGTAAAGATCTCACGCTCCGGAAAAAGTGCGTGGAGTGTACGTGTCAGCTATGTCTTACCAAATGGTGTCTGTTGAAAGGACAAATTTGGCCCCTAATGGAAGTTCGTGAGTGGCTGGTGATAACTGCCGACGGTGGTGGTGACGACGACAGCGGCGCAAGGGGTGATGAGGGATGACTCTTGTTCTAAAACGCACAACGACTTTTATTTTATTTTTTTTGAAGAAATGGGGTATATATTTGTTATCCTTTTTTGTTATTTGTCAGCTAACATGTCTTGGTGTTTATTTGGTTAAGCGTTTTGATCAAAACGTTGATAAAAAATACAGTGTTTTCTCTTTTAAAATGTTTTAATGTAACGTTTTAAAACGCTCCAATTCTGAACGTTTTAAAATTATATTGCGTTTACAACTATTATGTTTATAAAAATAGTATTTTGAAATAATTTTTCAAGCATATTTACAAAAAAAGAAAATTATGTTTTAAAAACGCTGCACCAAACGATATCTTAAGAGCATCTCCAATGTGGTAATTCTTCCCACAAATTCTTAAATGGGTCCCACTGCCACCTACATATTTTTCTCTTTTTCTCTACTTAAGAATTCATATTCTCATTGTATACGATTCTTAACATATTCTTAACTGGGTCCCACTGCCACTTCATTAACTTTACATTTCATTCTTATTTTTATACTTCTCAATAAATAAATTTATTTCACTTTATTTAATATATTCCATATTTAAATATTTCTTATAAATAATTAATTTATAAATTAAGACAAAAATTAATTTAAAAATAATAAATTACATTATTATTTTTAAATTTTATAATTTATAATTTAGTTAATAAATTATCTATTAATTTGCTTTTTTAAAAAAAAAATTGATTTTTTTAAAGAAAAAACGGTTGGTCAAAACGGTAAGTTTTTTAAAAAATTTAAAAAACGTTTTTTTTTAGTTAGTGGAGCAGTCGGGACCCACCGACTTTTGGCTTAGACGCGCCTTTTGAGCGCTTGTCGTACACGCGCCGTATTAAAGTGGGAGGTGCACGCCACTTGAGTGATGTGCGGTTGGAATTCTTGCAATAATTTCTAATTCTTTGTGAGGAATTCTTCACTCTCTCTCCTCCGAATTCTTCACCAAGAATTCAACAATGGAAGCATTGTGTGAATTCTTAACCAAAGAATTGGTTAAGAATCCCACATTGGCGGTGCTCTAATGTGCAGAGTATTATGTGTATACTAAAGCTATGTTTGGTCTTTCAATTCCAAGTTTCAGAATTGAAAACGACATAACAATTTGAGCTTCATGGAATTCAAATTGGATATCCTCACATTGTTCTTTCAATTTCAATTTCAATTTCTAGCTTTGAAAATGAAGATACAAATATTTCAAACATAGTGTAAGGTATCTACTCATACGTATTAGGGAGTACTAAAAGTCTAAAAGTGCTTAAAAATAACTACTTTAACCCTTTTGAAAAACTAAAAATTAACTCTCAAGTGCAATACAATTAATACTGCTCAAATTTTGAAGAGGAGACAAGATTGTCCAAATCATTAGAGTAAATATGGTTCTCTAAAGATGGTTAGATATGTTTATTCCAAATATATAATATGTTCATGATTTGGATTTTATTTTATTTTTATGTTGCATTGTTCAAATAAACGATATTAATATTTTTTAAATACGATATATTATACCGCATTTATGTACTAACCCACAAAGGTTTGGAAGGGAATTGAGGTTCCTTTGAATAAAAATATTTTAGTATCCTTTTATCACTTTAAAATATAAAAATGTGATGTGACAAGCCCAAAACTCTGTCACGTGCTGAGCACATAAGCACACCATGTGCAGGCCACATTGGTACTCCACGCTCTCAACCGTGAGAAGACAAATCTTATCTACCCAGACGAGCACGAGCGAGCATATCTCAAACCATCATTATATCCAAGCATGACCAATTCAATCGAGCAGAAAGATAGCCGCATATAGAGACGTGGGACATGTGGCAAGCAAGACTCACACACATTCGCCTCCCATGTTCTCGAACGTAGACCAGGTGTTATATCGTCGTTGGTTGATTGTGCTCGACAATTGCAAGTGGGTATGGTAGATTGATCGATAGTTACTTCATCAAATATATAAGCAACATTTCAACTTACCAAAAGGTACGCACAATTCTACCCATACGGTTACTCTACTAGTGTGTCTTCTCATTTGACACTTAAGACGATTATCAAACACGAGTGCCTTTGCAAAGCATGCTTCTACACTCACCCAAATCTTTCTTAATCTTTAGCAAGTTCAATCTTACCCAAGCACAAGCTAGATATCCAATGGTTCAGCCCAACAGCTCAAGTAGTGATTTTCACATCATCAAAGTCAACTAATTATGTAATGAATGATATTAAGGGCACAAAAATTAACAAAAAATTGATCATACAATTATTGTCGGTAATTGTTAATCAATTGTATTGCCACTAAACAATGGGTGACCAGTAAATAATGTTACAACAATTTTGTAGCTTAAATTTTCTTAACTACTTATTGCACAAATGTATTGTTATTGATAAACTTTAGGAATGCAAACTTTAATTTTCAATTTTATATGAGAAAAAAAGAATTACATTTTCATTAACTGATGGTGTAATTTTTTTTATTAGAAAAGCAGCATTTAAAACATGATGCGCATCTTAACAAAATCTAAAAAATAAAAACAAAAATTATGATTGGCACGTGTCATGTTCAAAGGATTGCTTGTATAAAAAAATATCATATATCATCGGTGATGAAAATTTTACTCAAAAAAATAAACCATATAATTTATTAAGTAGGTGTAGAATCCTTGACACAAGCGGTCCTTGTATCATGACACGTGTCAATCACAATATTTTTTTTCAGTTTTTAAGATTTTTTTGTCACGGGTCGTGATCAAAATATCACGTGTAAATAGGATTATACATCGCAGATGGAGACAAATTTAATTATGATTTATTAGCTTATAATAGACTTGTTAAGTGTAATATTGTACGAGGTTGAAATTTGATCTATTAAAGCCACTATTTGCATGTTTGAATCTCATTGACGAGAAGAAATTATGAAGATCATTGTTGATGTGAAAAAAAAATGGTCCACTAATATTTTATTGCCTTCCTGTCTACAAAAATTATATCGTATTATTTTATTATGAAATATTCTATTTAATGTGTCAATTTTTTAGGTTTATATCTTCAGTTTTTATAAACTCTTAACTTTTTACAAAATAATGATATACTTATTATTAATGTTACAACTTGCATATTAAAAAACAAAATTAAAAAATTAAGTATGCATTTCTTAATACAAATTGTAACATTAGTTGTAGGGCTAACATTACTCAATTATTAATATCTCATAATTATTTAAACTTTCAAAGAAAGTACTAAATTAAATAATGTATGAAATTACGTGAGTAAGACAAAAAAGAGTACTCCTAATTTTTAAACATGGGCATCATCCAAATGGCACTGTAGTGGATTGGCGCGTCAGCAAAATGTGCGAGTGGGTATTTTTGAGTTTAATCAACAGTGGTTGAGACGTAAATTTGAAAGTGCTTCTCGGGCCCAGTTGGAGCGGAGCTTAATACTGAGGGTATCTTAGATTTAGTCGTTTAACCGATTTGATTTAACTATATGTGATGTCGATATAATAACTTAAATTATTTATAACTTTTTGATGTAATATTTGGTGATGTTTGATTTAGCTTTTTAAAAGTGCTTATTAGCTTTCATAAGTTAGTGTGTGTATTTGATTAATAAGTTAAAATAGTGCTGAAATAAAATAATATTAATATAAATATTATTAATATTATAATTATTATTATTATTATTATTATTATTATTATTATTAATACTATTATTAATAGTAGAGGGGCGGATATAGCCAAATGGACAAGGCAGTGGATTGTGAATCCACCATTCACGGGTTCAATTCCCGTCGTTCGCCCAAGTAAGGTAAAGACGAAGAAAGAAATTATATTTTCTCTCCTATTTACTACAGCGACGAAGAATGCAATTTTCACTATATTTTTATCTTTTTAGA
>CM028379.1:4549215-4563987 GCA_013146195.2 Codonopsis lanceolata
ACCACTGATAATGCTTAACTTGCATTGTAAGATACTGGTATGTGTCATGCAAGATAGTGCATGTGAAAGAGGATTTAGCAAAGAGCCAAATGCAGTCGCGAAGTGTTGGAGAAACAAAGCTTAAATTTTAACCGCTTAACAATATGTTGAATCTGAACATCATCAATTTTTGGTTCGAAGATAGCAAGAAATGTAATTTTGTGAAGTTTAATAATCCGTTTGAGGCGGCCAATAGATGGGTCCTTACCAATACCCCAGATGTTCCAGAAAATAATATTAACAGCCATTAGAGGTGGAGGAGGTATACTGAACTTTAGACCTTGTTTTCATTACTGGAGCATCGACCTTGGCTTTAGTGTTGTTGTTACATTTCGAAGGGGGAGAAAAGTATCCATATTAAGCTGGTCAATAAAAGGGTTACCAGCATGATAAGCTTATTATTTTCTATTATTTTCATTAATTTTCCGGAATTTTATAGGTTATTTTGAGCTTTGGTTGATGATTAATTGCATTTGAGAGCCTATTTTTATGTATTTTTATGCTTCATGTAGGTATCTCAAAGATATTCGAGGTTCTAAGGCTCAACATATGCAAATCGAGGACATTCCGGGCTTCAAAGTTAAGTTTGGACGCTTGCCGTTAAGTTTCGTTAAGGATTTGAAGGCAACAACTAACAGAACTTAACAGAAGCAATCTGAGGACTAAATTGCAAAGTCTGGGGGCATAGGGTCTTCGGCAGCCGCATTCAAGAAGGCAGGGGCACCGGCGCTCAATTCTGGAATGAAGGGGCACCGGAGCAAATTCATGAAAAACGTTCCTCATTAATGCGTTGTCGACAAGAGAAGCGGCTACGTCGCATGGTCCCTTGTGGCCGACCCGCGTGTCCTGCTTATGGATCCGGATCCAACCCGCGTTCTGTCCTGCCCATCCAGCCCACCAACCACCCTTCCAGCCCACTTTATCTCACAGCCCGCGCCCATTTCCTTCCTGGGCGACCCACGTTTATCCATCTGGTTTGGCCCTGACCCTAGCGCACCCGAGTCTCTTTTCTTTCCCCTTTTTGCCCTCAAAACTTTACTAAACTTCCTATTATGCCCTTTATTGCCCTAGCAAAATTGAGAGAGATTCAGGGAGCATGATTTTCGGGCAGGTGGGGGCTTGAGAAAAAGAACTGAAGGCTGGAAAACAAAGAAGGAAGCTGAACAGTGGTCTGGAAGGAGAGAAGAACCCAAGGAGCAGCCACCCATTTCCCATCTTCATCATCATCATCATCATCCTCCATTGTTCCTTCATTATTGTTCAGCCCAAGAAGCCAAGGAACCCCAATCATCTTCTTCATTGTAAAGTATTGCACACTTTAATTTATATTTTTATTTAATGATGATACTTTTGAGTGAAGATTTGATTTATTTCTTTAGCATCATGAACTAAATTAATTGCCTAGGGTTTTGATATATATTGACTTGGATGTTGTGATTTAAATTTGGGGCTTTGTTATTAATTTCTATTCACTTGTTTTTGGGTATTATGTTGCGTTCTTAATGCTTGTAATGATTTGATCACCCATTACATGATTTTAAAAATTGTTTAGTGCATGAAAGTGACTTGATAATTTTGGAAAATACAACATAGTTGTTTTGAGTTGGGTTAATCTAAGTTATTAATCCTCTTTAAAATAGTCAATTGGGGTTTTGTGTTTGGAAGCGATTAATGTGGATAAATGAATTTATAGCGTTAATTAGAATTTATCCGTTAATTATGGCGTTATATACGCCCTTAATGGTGATTTTGAATCCCCGACTTCCAAAAATATAATAGTTTTAATAGCAACCCCTTATTAAATCACAACGGAAGAGCCAATTGAAAATCAAAACCCTAGATCCTCTCTCATTGAAGTCAACCTCAATTTAATATTGCTTTATTTAATTTCTTGTTTTAGCTTAATTAATTAGTTAATTCACTAAAAACCGATCGTCTAAATATAGTTGAAATTGCAACGCACTTGGTACTCATTAAAAACAACCAAATTGCTTCCTCGTGGGATCGACACTCTACTCTATCACTATATTACTTGTTTGACCGGGTAATCTTGCCCGTGTTGCGTTCGCGCAACCAACACAACATCAAACAAAGGACCCACAGCAGGTTCAATTTGGATATCAATGCCCATACCATCAGGTTCTTGATCATCTTCATTAAGTGAGTCATTACTGTCAGAATCATTATTCTCACTGAGGGCCGCAAATCTGTTAGGGGAAACAATAGTGTACATGGCCTCTTCCGTAGGCAAATAGGCTATGAACTCAGACGAGGTGCCAGTATTATCCTTCACATCAATGTAAGGGAGATTAGTCGGACAATATAAAAGATTGTCAACAGGAGTAGAGGTGTCCTTTACTGGAATGGAATTATTCAAAATAGGAGGATGAACATAAATAGAAGGAATAACATTACTGGGTTGGTTTGAGAAGGAAGAGGTGAAGACGCGGGGTGAGATTTTGGATCATTGATGGCAACATCATGCAACTCAGCCTCTGGGTGTGGCGACCCGACCCGGATCCCAAGACGAGACCCCGAGGTCATGCCGCTCAAAAACACATAACATACAAGCACATAGCAAATAATGGGTAAGGCCATAACGGCGATACACCAATAACTTTAACACATGCGGAAGCGTAACATAATTAAACGGTGGCGCCCGAGCTAACAAGCTCAAACTAAATACAACCAAAGAGATAATGAATCTCTCGGTCCAAAAATTAAAATCACGTGACACAACATTGGGCACGTAAAAGCAAAACCACCTGTCATGCAATATCAATATTTAACAATTTATATACCAAGTCATCGGCGACGTTACAGCCGGAACCCAACATTAAACTAAGTCTACAACTCTAGTCTAACATACTCAACGGCTAAAAGCATGCCGGAGAACAACATAATAACCAACCATTACATGGCTAACATAAATAAAACATAATCATCATGAATACACAAGGCACGACTAACACAAGTCGGCTCCCAAAAGATTAAGTACTAATTAACATGAGTACAAATATCAAACACGTAAGTCTTGCTACCCTTCATAAAGTTTACATAACTTTATGTTCACATCGTCCTTGCCAAAAGAAAAGATACTAAACTATAAGGTAGCAACCTTGCCAAAAGCTTCACCAACGCAACTCGATAATCACTTCGATCCGCTAGCACGACTCGGATCTAGGGAAAACAATCAAACAAATAGGAGTAAGTCATAAAGACTTAGTAAGTTACTAACATAACTTCATGTCATGGCATCATGCTCAACAATAATAAATCATGCTATTGACATAATATAACATTTCATTAATAATCATGTCAAGGTATTCATACTTAACAATCTTGAATATCATGTTATCAACAAGTATAACATTTCACTAAATCATTCAACCATCATATCATATCATATTCACGTAGCACGTCATTCACATATAAGCACTTGTGAGTCAATTCATATAAAAAGGGATATGATACCGTTACCATTTTTCCGCCGTGTCGCTCCTGCAAAAACACGTGCAATTCATATGCGTCCTCGATACCCAAATCGTGGTATCGACGTCCCCGAGACATTCCCCGCTCGAGTTCCATAGTTATCAAAGTCATGTTTCCATACTACAGCTAAGATCAACTACTTCCCCACCGTGGCCATCGATGGAGGGGTATGTGCAACCCGGCGCAGCGATCCATCGAAATCACAAATCCCACAATTCGTGAAGACGATACATCGTCCCGCCAACGACTCAACAAACCGACTCCAGCTAGACTCAAACTCAAGCACAAGTAATACATACTCATATGCTCAATTAAGTAGGCATGTACTCTACAATCATCTAGTCATGCATTTAAATCATAACTAGTAAATAATCACATTAGAGATAATATTAAGACTCTATTCATCAAGTGTTCTTCATACACTTCAAAATGTTTGGAGGCTTAACCTCCATCAATACTACCCCAAATTCCGTAGGACTTAGGCATATCATTCCTTAATGTCATACTAACCCAATGGTTAATTCCGTTGAGTCATTTTCAAACTTCCAAAAATTAGGGTATAGAAGCCATTGGCCTCAATACCCTCCTATGTTCATACTAACATTAATCACTAGGTTACCAAGGTCATTAAACCCATAAAACCCCAATAAAACATTTAAGTAGGAAACATAGAATCAAAGTCACAAATTAGGCATATATACATTCTAGTCATTTCATCAAATATGCTCCCAACACTTAAACATGCAAGATAGAATAATTTATCATACATCTCTACACATGAATGACATCATAATCATGATTTATAACATGTTCATCCAACCAAAATTCATCATCTAGCATATAGCAAAACATGGCATCTCTACAAAGCCCTAAGTGCTCCCATTGACCTCAAATAGCAAGATTGTTTTCCCAGGGTCAATGAGGCAAAAACAAATCGAAAGAGATGATGTAACTTACCTACAATCAGCCCTACAAGCAAACAAAACGAACATGCAAAGGGTGGAATGCGTTTTCCTTGACCTCCTCTTCACTTATATGGTTTGGATTTGGAAATGGACTCCTCAAGCTTTGGCCTCCATGGATGAACACTCAAGAACTCTCAAAAACAATCTCAAACCCCCAAGAAGTATTCAGCTCGTTTTTGGAGAGAATGGCAGAAGAAAATAGGCTTAGTGGTTGTATTTGGTCTCCCCAAGGTTGAAAAGTTGGGTGGAAAGTGTGACCAATGCATGTAGAGGTTTTCCCTTGACAAGTGTCATGCAACCCACTCAAAACTCCCAATAGATGGTTAGGATACATTGGTTGATAGTTAGGATGATTTGGGAGTGGTTTAGGACGGGTTTGGGTGGGGTTAGGATAGGCAAAATTGAGTAACAACCAAAATAAATCGTATCAGGAAAGGGGTACCATGCGGTCGCATGGTGCATGATGGCATGCGACCGCATGCTAGGCAACATGCTCAACCTCAAAATCTGCTCAGCTTGCGGGGGCAAGGTCCAAACCCCCTTGCGACTGCAAGGTCTCCAGTGCTCAAAAGGTCTTAAATCAACCCAATACAACCCCAAACTCAAGGCCAAAGTCCTCTAGGCTCAATCCTCACTCAAAGATGGCTAAGAACTCAATAGAACACTCCCGAACAACGCTCAAACGAGCCAAACGAAGAAGAACAACAACTAGAAACAAGCAACGATCGAATCGACGATGCAACAAGCATTCAAACAACATCTAAATCATGTTAAGGATGTTATGAATGACATCTAATACTTATACACATGTTTTCAACATATAAACACAATCAAAGTCCCAACACATCTCATGATACAAAGGATGCATACGAGCATAGAAATCAACGTCAACGAACATGCTATTGAATTCAAGCATACGAATGAGTTATGTACACATACTTATGATGAATATGAATGTATGAACTCAAGCATAAGACAAGCATGCAATAAACTAGGGTATTACACTGGGGGCGTGGCAGCCGGATTGGTAGGCTTTTTTGGAGTCCATCGAGTAGTTGGAGGGGGAGGGGGAGGAGGAATGGTGAGGGCTGGAACACGCGAAGAAGCTGGGGGATTTTTGGTTTTGCTTTGAAGCTCTAAGTGACCTTGTCTAAGGCATGAGTGCAATAAAGAGGAGCATTTTCCGCTTCAAGGGACTGCCAGAAACTTAGGTAGAGAGTCCCACAATCAATCTAGATCCTGTTGGGTATTGGTTTTGATAAATCAATTTCAACGCAAACACGGGCTACACTTGGGCGAGTAAGGTTAGTAGTTGGCTGATCGATCATCAAGGGCTGTCCAAACAAAGAGGCAATGGAGAAGAGGGTGGATTTGTTGAATAAAGGAATGGGCAGACCGTGCACAGAGAACCAAACTGGGGTAATGAGGCTTTCCACATCTGGCCTGAAGTCGGGGACCATTTAAAGACCCTCATAGCGTATCTCCCAAGGTACCATTGGTCCTTAATCCATAGCCTTTGATAGTCATCATCATGGTACACTTGAATGAGAATGTGTTTAGCATCATGATGCCCAACGCTGAAAGCAGCCTTAAGACCGAAGGTGTGGAAAAGTTTTCGAATAGATTCCATGGAAGGCCTTCTGTGAGAGAACTTATCTATAAGAGTGTGCTGAAAAGGTTTTGCAAGAGCTTCAATGATCTCAGCCGAGAGCTTAAGAGATGGCTCACCTTTGTATGATGAGGGGGAATATGGAAGGCAGTGGGGTTATGGATTGAAGGGGGAGAGGAGAGGACGGCAACGAAAGACTTAGGAGGGGCAGGATCCAGTGGGGCAGGAGGAGGTTCCACCATGACGGTAGTCAAGAGCAGCAGTGTAGAGAGGCTTCCAAAGGGTGGTTTTCGACTTTCATTTTCAGAGAATATGGTTGGATCATCCTGATTTTCTTTCGTTTGTTCAGCAACAGTGGGACTCGTAATGTGATGGTATCTACCATGTAGATCTTACACAGGAAATTGCAGATGCGAGCTTAAGCATTGGAACTAGTGAGTTTTTGGGCATGTCCAACGGAAGATGGCTGCTAAGCAAGACTGTATTTTACGTATGGAGGTTACGCTTCAATCACGGGTGGAATGACATGCTAGCGGATCATATTGTAACGACTAAGAAGGAGCTGGCACAGTTGATAGCTTGGGATACATAACTGATGCAACAAAAATCTAGACAAAGCTGGTTAAAGGATGATGATAGGAACATGACTTATTTTCATACAAGTACGAGAGAGCGGGATTGAATCAATACTGTGAGACTTCAGAATACTGATGGCACTTGGTGCGAGGATAATAATCAGATTGGGCACATGGCAGTGAATTATTTTGAATCTTTTTTTACCTCGTCGAATAGAGAGGTAAATGAGAATTTGTTTCATGGTATAACCCCCCGAATTACTCAACATGATAATGATCTGCTTAGTGGTATCCCGGAGGAGGATGAGATCTGGGATGCCATTAAAAGTTTGAATCCTCAAAGTGCTCCTGGGTTAGATGGTTATACGGGATGGTTTTATCAAGGGTGTTGGCAAATTATTAAGAAGGATGTCATTGAGGCTGTTCAAGATTTTTTTAAGGGCAGTGCTTTACACATAGATATTTCTTCAACTATGGTTACTCTGATTCCTAAGGTTGATTCTCCTAAGGGTCTTGGGGATTTGCGCCCGATAAGTTTGTGCAACTTCTCTGGGAAAATTATGGCTCACATTGTAGCTTCTCGAATTTCTACTTTTCTCCAGAATGTGGTCTCTTTGGAACAATCGGGTTTTGTACAAGGTCGTAATATTCAAGAAAGTATTGTTTTAGCCCATGAAATGGTTCATAGGCTGGACAAAAAAGTTCGTGGGGGAAATATGGTTTTCAAATTTGATATGTCTAAGGTATACGATCGTTTGGAGTGGAATTTTCTTTTACGGGCGCTGCGTGCCTTTGGATTCAATGATGAGAACTGTGGTTTGATCTCTAGACTCATTGACAATATTTCGTATACATTTCGGGTTAATGGGGGAAATTACGGCTACTTCAAATCTTTTCGGGGTTCGTCAAGGCGACCCGCTCTTTCTTTTATTGTTTATTATTATTATTGCTCAAGAAATCTTCTCTTATAATATCAACAAGGTTATCATCGACAGAAAGGTAAAGTCTTATTCCCATGGTCGGGGGAGGGATAATTATATCACATCTCTTATATGCGGATGACATGTTATTGTTTAGTAACGCTAGCAAAGGTACAATTATGGCTCTTCGGTGGGTGATAGGTGATTATGAGGAGGCGTCTGGTCAGCTTTTAAACCTTCAAAAAAGTGGCTTTTATGTGTCATCTAATTGTTATAGTCAGAAGACTCAATTGATTGCAAGGTGGTCTGGGTGTACGCGCAGCGTGTTTGGCCCATTAAGTATTTAGGGATTCAGTTGTTTAAGGGTAGGATTAAAAGGCAGTATTTTGAAGACGTGGAAGCGAAAATTTTGAGACGTTTTTATGGGTGGAAAAGTAGACTTTTGTCTTTCGGAGTGTTTTATTGAAGTCGGTTCTTTGTAACATTCCTGTCTTCACTCTTGCTACTATAAAAGTTCCCAAGATTGTTTTGCGTCGCATTGAATCTACCATGGAAATTTTTTTTTTATGGAGTGGGAATGGGGAGCACCGAAGCCATTGGGTCTCATAGAGTAGTAGTTATCGGCTTTTCGCAGAGGGAGGTTTGGGATTACGATCGCTTAATCAGGTTATGGCTGCTTTGTATGCTAAATTGGTTTGGAGTATTCTACAAACGAAAGGGCTGTGGGCTCATTTTGCTATTGCTAAGTATGGATGCACTTGGGTTTCTGTCTGCCTTTATATGTCTCCCATGTCTGGAAAACGATTATGCAACAAATGGATCAGGTCCAACATCATAGCAGATGGGTTATTGGTGTGGGTTCGGTGTCCTTTTTGGAATTCAAACTTGTGTGGCACTGTGCTGGGTGGCCCTCGGCCTGTGGATGTTAAGCTCACAATTTCAGAAGCTATGCAAATTGATGATTTTCTGCCTTTGATTTCTAGTGAGCTGCATGCTGCTATTGAGTTTATTTTTTGTCGTAAAAAAACTGTGAAAACAGTCCTGATGCCTGAATTTCGCAGCAAAAACTAGATGGTGTTTTTTAGTCTTGAAAAAGTTGTGAAAATAGTCCTGATGCCTAGCATTGACATCAGCATTATTTGATTTATTTTGTCTTGAAAAAATTGTGAAAACAATCGTGATGCTTAGCATCAGCATCATCATTTTTGATTTTTTTTTGTGTAAACTGTGTTAACAGTTTTGATGCCTGGCCTTGGCAGCATAAACTGTTGAGGTTTTTTGGGCTTGAAAAAACTGTGCAAACAGTCCTACTGTCTGGCCTTGGCAGCAAAAACTCGATGTGGTTTATTGGGCTTGAAAAAACTGTGAAAACAATCCTGATGTCTGGCCTTGGCATTAGAAACTGGATGAGGTTTTTTGGGCTTGAAAATACTTTCTAATGCTTGGGATTGGCATCTGAAAACTGTGAGCATTTTTTATGTCAAAAAAGATGGAAAACAGAAACTGATGCCATAAAACTTTGAGCATTTTTTATGTCAAAAATTTTATTGGCATAAATTAACACGGAAATGCCAAATTTCAGTAGTAAGGATAGGAACAACTTATAACATAGGTATAACGTAACAAATGCCCAAATTACACAAGACCATTAATCTATTTTTACGAAAGACCATCAAACTATGTTTTAATTGACAAACTGTTTTAAATTACCAAGGACAAATGAGCAGGACAATGTCAAAAGTACCCAATAAACCATCATAATGTTTACATCACAAACACTTTTCCCAAATTGCCAAATTACAACATTTTTTAACTAGTCGTGTCAATATTGACTCCATCAGTCTATCTCAATAAGCACTCCATCACTTTTCTTATAATTATGTTTATATAAAACTGCCATAATCCTTCCAGACCTTCTTGTACCTTTTTGAATCTCTTTTTGAATCTTCTGTTTCTTCTTACCTTTCATTTCTTCATTTTGATCTCTTTTGGTCTTCCTTTTTGAGGTTGTTTCTTTTTGAGCCTCATTCTTTTCTTCATTTGGTTACTTTTTTTTAGGTTCCTTCTTTCTGAGCCTCTTTTTTTTCTCTCATTTTGTATTTTTTTCTTTTTTTCTCTTTTGTTCTTTTAGGTTTGTTAATTTTCTCCATTGCTGCAAGGATTAAAGGCAGCCCCCCCGTGTTTTCTCTTCTGGCCCTTTTTTTTTGTTCTAGATGTCCTCATTCTTCGGGGTGTTCTTCAATGTGTTCTTCTTCAACTTCCTCAACTTCCTCTTCTTCATCTTGTTCCTCTTCTGTCCCTTCTTCTTTTTGTTCTGGCTCTCCTCCTTCTTTGGGGTGTTGATCTTCAATGTGTTCCTCTTCAACATTCTAAAGTTTTTCAGTTTCAAGATATGTGGGATGTAGGTCCTGAGAGTATATTGCACTGAGAGTAATGTAAGGATGTATTATTTTGTTATGTAATAGGTTTTCAAATTGTACCAACTGGCCTTTTTTTTCAAACTGGATAAAAAATATATATATTCTTGACTATGGGATACAATTTTGATAAGTCCCATTTTTCAAATCTTGGGAAGCTTTTGTCTCCAGAAACTTTCAGAATGTTACATTTTTCACACAGCAGATACTGCAAATTTTTTTATAGAAGAATTGTATTAATAAATTACAATTAACAATTACACATCTATAAACATATTTAGAAAGTTTAATACTTACTGCTGATAGAAGAACACATCTATCATGATAGCCTTCTTTTAGGTTTTCCAAGTTGTCCAGCAAAACAACGACTATGTGTTTTGACCAGTTGTATGTTAGCATATTTTCATCAGAAACTATACTAGCATATTTCCATGATATATAAGAGGAAGTTGTTGGTACCAATAATGTTGCAAGAACAAGTAGAGTTGTCAAGCACACAACACGGTTCACATCTTTTTTTTTTATTGCTTTTTACCATTGTCTGCAGCTTGGTAAGTATCGACGTTGGACTCAGTCGTATGTTTGCAGCAACAGTTGAGATTCTATCTGGGGAACACGTCTTTATAAAATCATTCCGTTGAAATTGAGGGTTACGAATATTGATTTCTTTATCACCATCCTTTATTCCAAAAACCAACTTTGCGTTAATTGGCTTCAGCTGAACCTTATTCTTACCAAATTTGAAAACTTTCTTTCCTTTCACAAAGGATTTTATAATCTGGTTGATCGCTTCATCGTCTTTCTTATATTTGTTGACTTCAACATTATCATTTCTCATCTCCTCAACTAAATACTGGAATGGTGTTTGTTGTAATGCAATTAACTGTTTCTTTGTAAAGACAATTGTTTTCAATTGCTTTTTTAGCAGTTGAATACTACATCTATATTTATACACCTTTTTGGTTGTATCTACACATAAAATAATTAAATAAATAAATTTTATTTTCAACTTTCTTCTTACATTTGAAAATTGAAACTTATTACTTCCTATATTAGACATAAAATCAATCATAATATAAAAAAATTTATAAGGAAGTTGATAAAACAATCATAAAAACAATTATAATATAAAACAATCGTAATATAAAGCAATCATAAAAATGTTAATATATTTTTAGGTATTAGGGTACCTGAAGCATCTTCAACTATGTTTTCTGTTTTATACTACCTCCAGGATCTTGAACATTGTTTTTTGTTCGATTGCCTTCAGCATCTTGATTGATTCATGAACTATTTCTTGTAGCCATAATTTAGGTAATGTTGAGTGAAGAAGTAAGACTGATCTTTTCGAAAATTTTAGGGTTTTGTAGTGAAAATGTGTATGTCGTATTAAGTAATGTTTTTTTCAAGTCCTGATGCCTATCCTTGGCATCCGAAAACGTTAACTCAATTTAAGTTGCATTTTTTTAATGCTTGTGTTTAGCATCAGTAAACGTTTAATCCATTTAACCATTAATATTTCCCGATGCTTGGCCTTGGCATTAGAAAATTTGGTTCATTAAATTTTCATAGAGCCAAAATCCTGATACCATGGTTTGACATCAGCAAAATACTGTACATTTTCCCGCTTTTTTGTATTCGTATATACACGAATATACATATTTAATGAACCCCCAAATATAGTAAATATACATACACTACCAAATTTTAAAAATAGATTATTCAAAATTAGAATACCCTTACTATGAAATTCGTCAAAAAAACAAGCCCTAAAATTAACGATATTTGGAAATGGAAACTCAAATTTTACTTGTTTCATCTTCACAGCAACCAGAGAGAGTGGTGGAGAAGAGGACAAATATGGAAATGGAAACTCAAATTGTACCTGTTTCATCTTCACAACAACCAGAGAGAGTGGTCGCGAATGCAACAAGTGAGTATTATTTTGTTATGTACATTTTATATATAGGTTGTTTGGTTTTTTGAAATCTATAAATCGCTGTTTTATTTTTGGCATCAGAGAGAGTGATCGATGATAATGCTATTCATTCAAGTTTATAAATTGGTTGTTTGAAATACATTGTTTTTTCAAAGTTTCTTAGGGTTTAAATGAATAAGTTATAGTGTTTGAAGTTTATTATGCTTTTTTTTTTTGATATTTGATATTTTCTGATGCCTGATTGTTTAAGTTATTATCATTAAAAGATTTTACCGTCTAATGCAGTTTCAAAGAAAGCCAAAACATCAAAGAAATCCAATACTGGTTCTGGAAGAGTAAGATCAAATGTGCTTCTATTAAAATAGCACTTGAAGAAAATAAACATCCGTGACGAGCATATTCTTATGTTGGAAAAGACACCCTTTGCAATTTTGGTTGAAGCTCTACTTCAAAGTGAGAATGTTGATGAATACTGCAACATTAATAAGAACTTATTGTTATTAATGGTTAACTGTTTTGTAAAAGGAGGGAAGAAATACTTTTCTGTTGGGAAAAATAAAATTACAATTGAAGAGGAACATGTAAGGGATGTTTTTGGTGTAAATAATGGGGTGAAGGAAATTGATGTTTCCATTTACAAGATGAATCGAACTCAGTTTCTTTTAAAACATTTTCCACACAAGTTTAGAACGAGTTTTTTTAATGAAAGGTTGATGCCATCTGTGATTGAAAGTAGTATTAGTAGAATAATTGGTAGTAGAGAATAAGATTATTCGAAGGATGTTGCATGTTTAATAACTTTATTGGTGTTAGCGATTTTTTTTCTTCCAAAGAACAGCTCATTACATACCATGGTCCTATATACAGCTAATATCGAATATTGATGAGATCTGTGAATATAACTGGTCAAAACACATAGTAGATAGTTTGATAAATGGATTGGAGAAGAGGACAAATATGGATGTGGAGAATTGTGCGCCTTTGATACCGGTAAGTTATGTTAACTTTATCATAAAATAGTTTTAACTTAATTTTTTATATATTTATTACTGATATCTTGTTTGAATTCCAAATTACAATATGTTTTATGTGAGAAAACTAATATTTGTATCCCAGCAAACAATGATGCTACACCACAGTTCCTTAAATGGAACATATCTTCTCTATGTTCAAAAAAGTTTACTTCAACTATGGCCAATATTGTAAGTTTATATTATTATGATGAACTTAAATTTTGCTTCAGCCATGGAACCTATCTTGTCTAAATATTTTTTGTTTTATATATGCAGCTAGATCATAGCGAAGCTAACGAAGAGTTTTGTAGTGAAGAAAAACAACATTATCCAGATGATAATGTTTTTACAATTTTAATGCTTGATTTTCCAATAGAAGAAGAACATTTTGCAAATATTCATTTACAAGTTAGTCACCCCTCTCGTTTTATATACTGCCAACCCCAGGCATCATGATTTGTATATATTTGTTTGAAATTGTGATAATTAAATGTTTATGTTTATTTCATGTTTGTTTTAGTGTCTTTTTTCTATCATCATTAAATGTTTTGGTTTGAAATTTTTTTATTAACAATTCTGACGCAATTCCTTGGCAGCAGAAACTAGATGTAGGTTTTTGGCTTGAAAAAACTTTGTTAACAATCCGGATGTCTGGCCTTGGCAATAGAAACT
The DNA here is from genome assembly GCA_013146195.2 of Codonopsis lanceolata. Lineage (NCBI taxonomy): Eukaryota > Viridiplantae > Streptophyta > Magnoliopsida > Asterales > Campanulaceae > Codonopsis > Codonopsis lanceolata. The sequence continues at coordinate 4,562,857 of CM028379.1, forward strand.
GGATGGGGGGGGGTTTTTTAGGCTTGAAAAAACTGTGAAAATAGTCTTGATGCCTAGCATTGGCAGCAGAGACTGGATGGGGGTTTTTTTATTTGAAAAAAAACTATGTATATATTGATAGAATTTTCTGATACCTGGCTTTTTGGGGATAATACGTCATAATAATAGCTTAAACAATTTTGATTATTCTTAGGGTTTGCAACAGAAATTGGATATATTGATAGAAAGTTTTTTGTTTCATGATTTTTTTATAGGTTTCTGATGATATAGAGACAATTGAAAGCAATCTTAGGAAAGATAGAGAAAATGAAATAAATAAGTTGAAGTTTGAGATGAATGAGATTCTCTCTACAGTTGATGGCCTCAAAGAGACTTTGTCTGATAAGGACCATATTATACAATCGAATGATATTGAGAGCAAAGGGTTTTTGTCAACAATTGATGGCCTCAAAGAGACTATTGCTAAAAAAACATATTATTCAATTGAATGATATTGAGATAGATAGTCTAAAAGATCAGGTAAAAATTTCGCAAATGTCAAAAGATATTCCAACGTTATCTTCTGAGTTGTCACCAACATCTGAACTTCATGTAAAGCTTCTTGAAGTTCAAACAGAAAATTCAATGTTGAAGAAAAAAGTATTAGAGTTGGAAGAAGAAATTGCAATGAACAAGGCTATTCATTTGAAGGCAGATACTACAGAGAATATTAATTATGTTTTGAAAGACATCAACAACATGGACGACTTTGTTAGTGATTCGTCTCGTCGTGAAGATCCTTCTGTTAATGAAGAAGGCTCTACACTTGTAAAAAGAGTCCATGTTAGTCTTGATCGTAAGAAGATGCACGTTAGATCATGTGATAAAAAAATTGAAAGAAGAAAAAAAAAAAGACAGAAATTGAAAAAGTGATTCCAGCTTTAAAGATTCTTTTAGGGGAAGCAAGAGAGCTACTTAGCAGAATCTATTCTACATCGGTAGACAAAATGCAATAAGTAAACCTAACTCACAAAATTTGGTAATGGTATTTTATATTACTTTTAAGATTATTTATCTTTCATCATTAACCGGTTGAGGTTTGAAAAATTATGTTATCAAGACGATGCCATCTTTTGGCAAGATAAAATGTTG